>OMNV01025945.1:0-64818 GCA_900303265.1 Brotula barbata
GTGGGGTCCCTCTTCGGCGCTTGGCGGGGCCCCGGCTCTCCCTGCTTGATCTTTGAAGGTTGGGACTGTTTGAACAATTCCTCCCAGTCCTCCCAGTGTCCTGTGTGCCACCATCTGTCTCCCCAGGAATGTGAGTAGAGTCAGCACACACCCCAGCATTTGTCAAGCCTGATTTGGGAGGGGTTTACCCTGTTTTTCCCTGAGCTAGCTCACGGAAACATATCTTATTTTATTTCCTAACCATCTAAGGTCCTCACCTCCCACTTAGAATTAATTGTTTCATGACTGGTGAGAAGGTTTACACGCCCAGTGTTTGGGGTTTTTGTCACTCTGTATTATATACTTGGGTTTTTTTCAGATAACAGGCCTTGTTTGAATTGCAAATGCGATGGATTGTGGCTGATGTTTACCTTTGAACAGCGTATCAAGGCTCGGCCTATACGCTCTGTTCTGTGTCCTAAGATTATTAAAGAGACATTTGAGGTTCAAAGACGTGGAGCCAATTAAGACATTTGAAACTGTTCTGGAAAAGCACAAAAGTGTAATTGAAATGGTTTGAATGCAGGTATACAAGAAGATTCTGAATACCTTTTGGACTGATTAGGGCCAAATTAATGAAAAGTAGATCACATCGCCCGTTTTAATGAAGGAGAAACGTTCTAAAAAAAGACCCTTTTCATTTATTCTATTTTCCGAGCTGCCAAATTCTAAAGGCATGGCTCTTTTGGCAAAGGAGCCAGGAAATTAAAAGGTATGTGATTCACTCTGTTATCACTGCTACTCCAACAGAGGTGGAAGTCGGAAGCCAAGAAGTGTCTTTGACGACTGGAGCCATGTGGCTTGTTGTCATGCCGACTGATTGTGATTATTTACTGAACTCTCACCCCCACCATGTTTGTGTCATTCTCAACGTGAATCTCTCTGTTTCTCTTTCTCTTTCTCTCTCACAGCACCAACTGCTCAACCAAGCGGCTGGCAATCGCAAGTTCAAATGCACCGAGTGCGGCAAGGCCTTCAAATACAAACACCATCTGAAGGAACACCTCCGCATTCATAGTGGTGGGTAGCAAGAGGACCGCTGCCCTGCTCTTTGCATATTCAGAACCTGGATTTAAGAATGCTGTGAACTTAACATAAACTGCACAAATACCTTTGGTTTATTTGGCACTTTCCCTGCCATTAATGGCCAGTCTGCTCTGCTGTGTTAAGAATTGGTATAATGGCCAAGTAAAATATTTGTTCAGAAATGGACCGCCGTTTATGTGTGGGACATTTGTGAAGTATATTAGCATGCAGACATTTCCACTAGACACTGACTGAATTCACACGATTAACTTTATTTCTTGTGCTACAGGACAGCTGAAATTACGTGACAATTTCCCTATTTCATTTATCAAGAACATAATAAGAGCTGGTATTGTACATGTATCAGCTGTATAACACCATATTTTTCTTTCTCTCTAGGTGAAAAACCATACGAATGCCCCAACTGCAAGAAGCGCTTCTCCCACTCTGGGTCCTACAGTTCCCATATCAGCAGTAAAAAGTGCATTGGCCTGATCGCCGTCAATGGCAGGATGCGTAACAACATGAAAACGGGCTCCTCCCCCACCTCGGCCTCCTCCTCACCCACCAATACAGCTATTACACAGTTGAGGCAGAAGCTGGAGAACGGCAAGCCGATGGGCCTCTCCGAGCACAACAACCACCTGAGCATCAAGACGGAGCCACTGGACTTCAATGACTACAAGCTGATGATGGCCTCGCATGCCTTTGGTGCCCCTGCACCCTTCATGAATGGAGGTATGGGAGGGAACAGTCCACTCGGGGTCCACCACAACTCAACGGCACAAAGCCCTTTGCAGCACCTCGGGATCGGGGGACTGGAATCACAGCTGCTGGGTTACTCGGGACCTCTGGCAAACAACCTGAGCGAAGTACAGAAGGTCCTTCAGATTGTGGACAACACTGTGTGCAGGCAGAAAATGGACTGCAAACCAGAGGAGCTCTCCAAGCTCAAGGCTTACATGAAGGAGCTGGGGTCCCAGGTTGAGGAGCAGAAACAGGCATTGTCATCCTCAGGGGGGCAACAGGTCGGCTTTCCACTTGTCAATCACAACGGCGCCACCAAAAGCATCATTGACTACACATTAGAAAAAGTGAATGAAGCCAAAGCTTGTCTCCAGAGCTTGACCACAGACTCAAAGAGGCAGATTAGCAATATCAAACGAGAGAAATCCAACCACATGCTCGAAGGAGGCGTAGATGAGAAGATGCAGGAGAACCACATGTTTACACCTTACGCTTGCCAGTACTGCAAAGAAACTTTCCCAGGTCCCATACCTTTGCATCAGCATGAGCGCTACCTGTGCAAAATGAATGAGGAGATCAAAGCCGTTCTGCAGCCCAGTGAGAATCTGATGCCCAACAAGCCAGGGATGTTCATGGAGAAGACCTCCCACTTACCCTCACCCATGTTGTCTGAGAAGGGACTAACTGGGCCGCTCAACCCCTACAGGGACCACATGTCTGTGCTGAAGGCATACTTTGCCATGAACATGGAGCCCAACTCTGACGAGCTGCTCAAGATTTCCATAGCAGTTGGCCTTCCTCAGGAATTTGTGAAAGAGTGGTTTGAGCAGCGAAAAATGTACCAGTACGGCAGCGTTAGAACCCCACCTCTTGAACACAGGAACAACACAGATATGGTTGTCGGAACAAATGATCACCACACCCCACTAAAAGACTCTATGGCAGCTAGGTCACCTGTGTCTCTAATCAAACCTACTGACCGTATCACTTCTCCCTCAATCGCCGAGCTCCATAACAACGTGAACAACTGTGACAGCGCGCTCAGACATTTGAAAAATCACCACTTTGGTGGCAGCGCTAAGCCCATAGGTGAAAAGCTGGATCACTCCCGCAGTAACACCCCCTCTCCGTTAAATCTCTCCTCCACCTCGTCGAAAAACTCCCACAGCAGCTCCTATACTCCAAACAGCTTAACTTCAGAAGACCTGCAGGCTGAACCGCTGGACCTCTCTCTACCCAGACTCATGAAGGAACCCAAGCATGCACTGACTGTCAAAAGCAGACCTAAAGTCAACAGTATTAGCATTGACCAATGTAACAATGTCCCCTCTCCCCGCGAGCACTTCGAAGAGCCTTTGAACTTGGCCTATCTCAAGAAGGATTTCTCAGGCTCAACCAACAACGGAAACCTTGAAAAAAGCACTAGCCCCATCTTTGGCATTAATCCATTTGCTGCCAAACCCTTGTACACATCACTGCCACCTCAGAGTGCTTTCCCACCGGCCACGTTTATGCCCCCAATGCAGGCCAGCATACCAGGTCTTAGGCCATATCCAGGCATGGATCAAATGGGTTTCCTACCACACATGGCCTACACTTATGCAGCAGGGGCAGCTACCTTTGCCGAGATGCAGCAGAGGAGAAAGTACCAGCGGAAACCAGGTTTCCAGGTAAATAAGCCACTTGTGGTTTTTGTAAAAGCCCCAGGCTCACTCAGATTCTCTAAAGTCATCTGAACTCATTTCTGTACTAATTAAAAAGCACTCCAGAGTCTGGAGAGAGCACACTCACCTGAGGTTGACTGAACCTGCAAAGGCAATGGAAATAAACAGCTATGACAGGAACGCGGGTGTCACAGTCACACAGGGAGGCCTCGTCTGCGGTGTCACAGTAGAGAGGGAGAGTTTCAGTCCTATCCAGAGTTTCAGAGACTTAAGAAAATTTTATATCAATACAGAGCATACACAGAAAGTTGGCACAAAACATTAGATTAAGTCTGATGTTCAGTTTAAGTACCACAAAATAATAAAAGAGTCAGTGTCAAATAGTCATGTCCTTCTTATTAACTGAATTACTGAAATGATTAAATTAATCATCTAATAATTCAGTGTAACATGTTGACAAATCATTTTCAAAATAATGGATAAATAGTGAAAAATAACTAAAATAAATTGTTATTACATTTCGAGACAATTCAAGAAAATTCATGATCGTAAAATCTGTTAATCTTAAATATAGTAAAATTAGTTTCCCTTAAAATTGCCTTTATTCTGAATGTGTAGAGCATGGCGTCTCAAACTTTTTCACTAAAGGTCCACTAACAAATTTTGTAAAAGATCAAATGTCCGGAACACAGTCAATAAATTGCACCAACACTGTTTGAAAAATTTTCCTCAGTATCCATTTTTGTATTTGGGAATAATTGGCATTTTGCTAGATTTTACAATAAACTTTTATGGGGATGAACCCATCGGTGACCACCTCAGAGTTTAAGAGGTCAATTTTCTGTCCATTAAGTAATCGATATACTGCCTGTCACTTTTCTCTGTAAATTTGACTCTGTAGAACAGTCATACTGGCCCAGCCTCAGATATTTTGTTATTAAATATGGGTAAAAAGAATCTGTAAAAATGACATAGGTGAGGCCCTGGAGCAGTGCACTTCTCTGAAATTCCCACACTGCAACTTTTCTGCATTTTAAAGAGATCCAAAGCCAAAATGAGCTTCTACACATGGATTAATAATGCACAGTCTCCATGTTCATTACCAGTGAATGCTGAAGGCTGTTTAACATAGAGGGAACCATCTTGATGAAAAAAAAGTATTAATAATGTTTCCTATTCTAAGTTATTAAATTAGATTTAAAAAATACAGCTACAGGCGTTTAGTTGGAATTGATTGCAGAGTGATAGTGGTGCCTTCTTTAAACACACTGTCCTCACATTATCACACACATATTCATTAAGGGACGCTTTGGTGCCTCAGTATTGGCCATTAAGGTGCACCTTCAGATTGTAATCATTATATGAGTTTGTGATTTCAAGAATGGCTCAATGTGCCCCCTCTAATGTTGTAATATCGTTCTCCATTTTTAAAACTAATTTTCATCGTAAAAGAACACGGAGAATTTTAAAGGAATGTGCACAATTACACAGAATTAGAGCACAATGAAGGCCCCATCATATTAGAGTTGGATAATAGGCAACATGTCACTTACAGATGGCCAATATCACTTCAGTTCTCAAACAGAAATGCATGAGGTGGTGTACCTTAGTATAATTATTTGAGATTTTTTTTGGATGCTTCACTAAGATGATAGAAGATAAGTTTTAGTTTAAAAAAAAATTGAGGAGAGCACCAAGTTCGTGTAATTTTTCAATTTAGGTTCTCAATTTTGTTAATTTGCACCAAAACTCTATGAATAAAACTGTGTAAATGAGGTTCGATCCAATTTTAATAGCGTTTCTATCTGATAAACAGTGTTTTACACTGATTTTATGTAGTTGTGTGAACTTATTCAGTTCACCCCAAGGTTATGTCAATCTACAAAAATATCTGAAAGGTTACATTAATCATTTCACTGAAGTCAAGTCCTCTTAACCTTTTAAACTCTGACATAACCACCAATGTCTCCATCTTCATAAGTATATTCTTAAATTCTAGTGAAAATCCCAAAGTTTCCAAAGAGAAGAAAGAAAGGTACTTCATTGATCTCCGTAGTAGGGAAATTATTTTTCTGCATTAAACCCATCCGAACGACAAGGAGCAGTGGGCAGCACTCACATGCAAACAAACACACAACAGCGCCTGGGGAGCAACGCCAGATCTCCCACCTAGTGCCTTGTGGGTTGGAGAAACCAGAGCAGCCCAAGGAAACCCACATGGGGAGAACAAGCAAAGTCCACAGAGAAAGGTGTGGTGGTTAACCCCAGGACTCAAACCCACAACCCTCTTGCTGTGAGGCAACAATGCTAACCACTAAGCCAACATGCTGCCAAAAGATGCCAAAGAATTTAGAACTTTCAAAAATCTTCTCTCAAAATGATGAGATTGTTTTTTGGACTTTTACAGATGGTATACACAATTTTTAATGCGTTACTAATTTGGAAAGACCCAAGTAAAGAAGGTTTTTGAGGGGTTTTCAAAACATATCCATCAATCTGTACACACAATAGTGATTGATATTATGTTTTGTTCTCTTTTTTTGTTTCCTTTTTAACTCAAAGGGGGACCTGCTTGATGGTACACCAGATTACATGTCAGGGCTGGACGACATGACAGACCCCGACTCCTGTCTGTCGCGGAAGAAGATTAAGAAGACCGAAAGTGGTATGTACGCGTGTGACTTGTGCGACAAAACATTCCAGAAGAGCAGTTCCCTTCTAAGACACAAATATGAACACACAGGTATATACTGTTCTAGACCCTTATTTTAAACCCCATGCTTTTTTATGTTTTAAATGTTTGTGTTGCCAAACCCTATCAGTATATACTGTATACGTATATATATATATTTTGTTATCCCTTCCTTCCTCTCCTCCTTCTTCTTCCTCTGTTACTCTTTAAATTGTACATGTAACCCAAAACCTAACATGTTTCTTCATTAACAGGGGTGCAGTTTGATACCTTACAAAGTTTATTTTGATAGTATGTGATGTGTGTAATGCAGGATTTTTTGTGAGCTTTTCTCTTTTTCCTAAAGTCGAGGGACATTTTTCCTAGCTTCTATAATTAAAATACAGAAAGGTGAGGAGTCTTTTGTAGAAGTAGTGCGCTTTATTGTCTAATCATATCCTTCTATATTAACCACGTTGCTATCTCAAAAGGCGCACATCAATTCACACAGATATATAAAGGCAGAAATACCTTTATCGGCTCCATTATTGGCGATAGATCCCATCAGCAGCGTGGTGCTTAGAAGCTTCAGAGCACTGATAACAAGTCTTTCATTATACTTATTATACAGAGATCCTCTTTCACGAGGTTGCATCATTTATTTTATCTTCTATCTGTAGCAGAGAGCTTGCTGTTTTATGCAGACTTCATGTTATCTGGTCGGACATAAAAGGGAGGGAGGGTGCTCCATCAGAACACCACGCTGAACCCTTTAAAATGGACGTGTTATCTTCTGCAAACCCCCACGTCTTGCGCATGACGACGTGTAGCTGCGTCGCTTTCATGTGCGTTTTCACGACCACTGATACATGTTCAAAAGATTCCAGATGTTGGGCTCAAGTGCAGAGCCTGTTGGCTGGCAAGTCCCGTCACGAGTGCACCGAAATGTCATAGTGGACTTGAGTCATGTGATTTGTGTGTGGCTGCCAGCCAGTTTTCCGCATATTTGGTGGCAATTAATAAGAAAAAGATATCATTGAAGTGCATGAGGCCAAAATGAGAAGACAAACGCTCTGGTTGGGTTACCAGGAACCAAAGAGACCCTGAGTGATAAGCTGTAGGTAACGGGGTTTTTTTTATTTTAGAGCATAAACAGGATTTTGGACGAAGGCATGGCAGCCATGTGGCCTGGCTTGGTCGTGTTACAAGCTGGAGGACATTTATTTATCCAGACAGTTTATGGCCTCATGTCATAAGCTATCTCACCCTGCCCATGTGGCCAGCTCGGGTTTCTCATTTCTGCCTTGGCATCCAAAGCGTTCGTCTGATTTGGTAGACAGAGGAGTCCTAGCCCAAAACCGAATGGAGGAACAGGCGTCACCATGAACTTGAATTGCTTGTAGAGATAAGCAGAGTAACCCCTCGGAGCCTCCCTCCTCAATTTCATCTCGGATTTGTTTACTCCTTTGTTGCGCCTCCTCTGTTTGTTGGCTTTGCAGTAGTTTGTTTATGTTGCATTCATCAGTGCGGCCTAAAATAAGTAGTTGTGGTCGAGTTTCTCCATGCTTTAACCACAGGAGGGAATTTCCATAATGTAGACCCGCAAATGCAAGTGCACTTTCTCTTCTGAGCCATCCGCGCTCACAATTTGAATAAACAAATAGCTGTAAGTCGTAGGTCAAAGTTGGATTTAATTCTCCTTGATGTCATTTTACTCCATGCCATCCAATTCATCAGAGTTTTCTTCAACGTTTGCTTTCTTCTGACTTGTGTGATTTGTTGTAGCAGAAGGGTGAGGCCAGCAGATGACTCACGTCCCTGTTCTGTGTGTGTTTTGTGTCTCTGCAGGCAAACGGCCGCACCAGTGCCAGATCTGCAAGAAAGCCTTCAAACACAAACACCATCTCATTGAACACTCCAGACTGCACTCGGGGGAGAAGCCGTACCAGTGTGACAAGTGCGGGAAGCGATTCTCCCACTCAGGCTCGTACTCACAGCATATGAACCACCGCTACTCCTACTGCAAAAGGGAGGCCGAAGAACGGGAGGCAGCTGAGAGGGAGGCCCGGGAGAAGGGCCACCTGGAGCCCACAGAGCTTCTGATGAGCCGAGCGTACTTGCAGAATATGACTCCTCAGGGTTACCCGGAGCTGGCAGAACGTGAGGCCATCCTTAGGCACGACGCTGTGAACGGAGGGATCAGAGAGGGACGGAAGGAAGTCGAAGGAAGGTATGCAAAGATCGGACGCAGAGATGATGAGTTCGAAGAGGAGGAGGAGGAGAGCAAGAGCATGGACACGGACCCGGACACGTTGAGGGATGAAGAAGAGAACGGAGAGCACTCGATGGACGATAGCTCATTGGACGGCAAAACGGAAACCAAATCAGATCACGAGGACACAATGGAGGATGGCATGTAATCATGGACAGCATTCAAAACCTTCCCACCATAGTTTTAAGTTTCTTTCGGTTCAGTATTCTTACCTGCTCAGTTTAAAACACGCTGCCGTGTTTTTAAGCTGTACGTGCACGTGCCTGAAGCTTCCGGGAAGCTTTCCTTGACAGACTCTTTGGGGAGAAGATGATTTGTGTCTGCCCAATAAGACATGGACTCAAAAATCAATCTGGAGGAGGCATTGAGGGTTGGGAGGCGGCATGGGTTTGTGAAATAAGCTGCATTATGCAAACCGAACAATGAATAAATTAATACATTTCAAAAAATGTACAGTACTAAGGCCTAAAAATATGTGTGGTGCTAACCTCCTCAAACAAACCCCCTGTGTTCCATAGTATTTATAGCACAACTAGTGACTTGTACAAATTGCACTCCGCTTCTGTAATCACGAACAAAAATAATAAAAAGTATTGCCTATGTATATATTTATACAGTGTTGGAAAAAGAGCAGTAGTGTCTGCACTACAGTCCTTCGGTATTACCTTTGTTATCACCTATCGTGTCGTCTTTAGTTTACCATGTTGTCCGGCCACAGCATCTATAGCCACACTGTTTTAGGCCTCTGAATTAACTTCACATGAAGGAGTTTAAACAAATCAACTGTATGAAGGAGCTTAACGAATTCCTGTATAGGTTTTTTTTAAGATAATGAGTTTTAAAGAGACCTTCGTTTTAAGGGAAAATACAGTTTATGGACAGATAATATGGGGAAAAAAATGAAGGATGAAGCCTTTGTAAGGTGTTTTTGATAAGAAAAAAGAAGCCTTATATGCAAACCTTTTAACCTGTGTGTTTTCTGCAAGTGCCACCCTCGTATCGTGTAAAAGGAAGGTTACTTTTTTCACCAGCTTCAGTATTATCAAATGGTTCACTGTTGTTCTTTGAAGCACCTGTGTCAGTATTAAGACTATAGGCAGCAGTTCCTTAGTTTACATTTTGTTGTGCAATGTTCTCTCAGTTTTTTTCCTTTGTCAGTATTACACCAAACCATTTTTTAAAAACAACAAATTGCATTCATTTTATTTGTAGGTTGGAAAAAAAAACATTATTTATGTGGCCCATTTTATATTTCCTAATTTTATTTATTTCATACTGTTGTGTACAGTACTATAGTTCTTCAATATATAGATATATTTTAGTAAAAAGGAACATGGTGTCGATCATAGGGGCAAATTTTACGTAAAGAGAGCATTTATTGTGTTTTGAAACATTGTGAAATGCGAAGTTGAATCTTTATTATTTTATTTTATTTCCTTTTATTTTCCAGTTACTGGAAAATTCCAAATTTGGGAACTTTTATACAATTGTGAAAACACTGTATTTTCGACTGAAAAATTCCACTTTCTTCATCTTTGTTTCTTTTTTTAAGCTAAAAAAATGAAGAGGGACTGTTAAATACTATGTATGATATCATGACTGAAGAAGAATCTTTCCTGAAATGTCTTTGTAAAAGTATTATTGAATTCTTAATTTGTAATTTCTCTTGAAAATGACCATGCTCGAATAAAAGTAGCCAAATTACAGAGTACTGCACATTCATTGCTTCATGTTTATTGAGACCAAACCCAGATATTTGGGCTCAATTCACTTTCAATTTTCTCCAAAATGAAAAAAAAGAAGAACTATTTGGGTTATCATATCCAGTTTGCATATAAATTAATAAAGTCTAAATCGGCTATCATTATTTTGTTAATTCCAGTTTGTATTTACATTTTAAAATGTATCAAAGTGAATTGACCCCCTGTTGTGATGCTTATTTGTTTCTCATTTACACAATACGTTAAAAACCCTGGCACATTTTTACATTATTTACTAATATGTCATGAATCACACCTCGATGATAGAATGAGAATAACGATTTCTTAAACATGCAAATAATTTATTGGAAAAAAAATTAGGAGACATTTTAAGTGTTTAATTGTGAAACGCTTTTTATCTACTTGACATGACAACATTGTTTACAGATTTTCATACATCATTGCCTCAGAAACATCTCTTTATTTTTTAAGCAGACAGCTGTTGACCTCATTTATGATAACATATGGCATTTACTGGAAGCTTTTATCTGAATCACCTTGAGTGCATATGTGTATACCATAGTAGGAATGTCAGTCTTAGTGTTGTGCCAAATGAGCTCCTCAAGTTCTCCTCTTTTTTTAATTTTAAAACCCAGGTTCATTTCTCCACCGCCTTTTTCCAAATCTCAGTTTGAAACTCGACTCCGTCCTGACAGGTGGATTCCTGCGCCAGAATCTTCTCTCACGAGGGAGACACTGGACTCTGTGAGCCACTCACACTGCCGTATGCAGATTAAAAACAAGATCAAAAGGCTGAGATAAAAGCAGAAAGGTTGAGCGATACCAAACATCAGAACACAATTTGCATATTCTGATTTTCCTATCGATTGGCATGTGATCAGATCATTCACACAGATAAAAGAGGAGGTCTTAAATAATTAGCTGATGAATTGATAATGAACTGTGAACTGTTCGGACAATTACAATTTGCAAAAGTGAGCACACATATAAATGGTATTATCATTAAAAGAGCTTTTTGAACCATTCCATGTTTTTACTTTTATTAGATGCAGAGGAAAGCTTGGATTTGTTGTTCTCTGACATTACAAACGACCAGAAGTGAAAAGTTGAAAGGTCAAAATGAATGTGATGTAATATTGGTGTAAACCTCGACTGATGGGGGCAGGAAAATGATTTGTGATTGAGGAAACAGAGGAAAGGCAGGAGAGAAAAAACAAAATGATTGCTGATGAAATACAGGAGGAAAAAGTGAGGCAAACTGGATGGTTTCAGGGCAATTCATAGTAACCTGATGAAGGCTAACACAGAGCCTCATGTTAACCAACACAGATTTTGGAAGCAAGCTGAGAGGATGTGCGATATTATTTGTTATATCTAGTTACTTTCCTCAACACAATTATCTTGTTATCTCAAGAAAAAACTTGGATTGGAGAAGAAGAAAGATATGTTATTGATCCCCGTAGGAAAAATAATTCTCTACACGGGGGACACAGGGAGAGCATGCTAACTCTAATCTCTAATCAAGCAAATGGACCACATTTAAATCGGTGGATTTGGTGGATTCATATCAACATTTGGATTAATGTTATAATGTTATAGATGCTCTTTTTTTCATATTTAGCTGAGGTTTGACCGTATTTTTCTACTTTTCATCTGTTGGTTGTGAAACACTGTCTGTCTGTGAAACACTGTTACTGTTGCAGCACCTTGGCAGATGGATGTTCTGCCTTGCAGTGAGTACACTTTCCCACTCCTGTCAAGAATGAAGCAGGTGCGGAGGCCGTGAGGGGTCATGCCAGTCTCTGCCCAATCACCTTCACTCAGGTAATGCATGGAACAATAAACCCCAAGGTATCATACTGGCTGGCAAAAAGGCCTCCATTAAATAATGTATTTTATCTATTAAATCCAGAGCATTATGAATGAATGACCAAAATAATCAGCACGTAGAATAAGTTGACGCTAACATCTAAATCACTTTGCATGCCCATATAATGCAAGGCATAACAAGAACAAAATTTATTTTTCTTGAGATAAAACAACAACAAGCAACAATTTCATAAATGATAGCATTGTATTTCCTGTCTTCTGTGTTTTGTTTCAGACTGGACCTTGCAAAAAACAAAACAAAAACAAATTCCACCTAGAATGCATCTATGTGTTTGTTTCATTACATCACATTTTTCACAAACGTTTGGGGCAAAATTATTTCCATAGGTTTTATTTTATATTTCATATGACTTATTTAGATACATTCACAATCAAATCCAATCAAAACCTTTAAAATCTAGAATCACTGCAGTATTTTTTTCTTTCATATAGAGTAATTTAGATTTTTCAACACTGGAACTGTTTTGTTTCGTTCCAATGAATCTCTGCAATGATTTTGATCTGATGGAAAACAGAGATCGGTATCGGCCTTGTTCATAGAACATTTAAAAGGCAGGAAAAAACAACAACACAAGCGTGTAGTAGTAACTCATATGTGTGTCATGCAGCCTTATGCCTTAGCCAGATTGGTGGTGTATTTTGGACAGCTGAGCTCTGATGATTCACTGCTAGGCCATGTATAGACCAAAGCTAAATGAACATTTTGCCTCAGGCTACACTTCTGCTTCCACAGGAACAGTTAGTGGTTAAATCAACTCTTATCACACTGAAAATACGCTTCTGTTATATTTTTTGTTCTTAATCACTTTTACATCTTTACCTGGAATTTCATGGAAGTTGATGATCCTCTAAGGCATTAAAATGTTATTTGTCACATATTTGGTGAAGGAGTAGTGACTCTGACCAGCACGTCCACTACACAATTGAACTTTAATGAAGCGCATTTGAGTACTGGGTTAGTCTAGCACAAATAAAATGTAGACAGATCATGGAAATCCAATTGTATAAAGAAGACGTAACAGAAAAGATCATGGTTTAATTCATAAAGTAATAGAACTCATCTAGTGACTCTTGAGCATTGTGATTTAAAGTGTATATTTTACAGTCATTTTACGCTGCACTGCATCATGTGCAGGAACTTAATGTGTTTTTTCCCAACCAACATTTCTGTTTCATTATTATAAGCACAGTAGAGGGATGGGAAGAACAAGGCAGAGAGAGAGGGAATGACATGGGCACGTCTGATTCAAACCTGCGGTTGTGATGAGCCACTGTGCGCACCACTAAAGTTTTGTTTTTTTAAATTAACAAGTGCAACCTATACATTACATCAAACACTGATCACAGTTTAACAGATTGAGCCTACACGTATGCAGATTACTATTTTATAATGGATTGACAAACATGATTGTACAATTTAAACACACATAAACATAATTCATACGGACTGACTTTGTTTAAAGCTTCATTGAGATATACGAAGATGGCTACTAAAGAATGGTGTGTCTGGTATGGCGATTATCATTAGTGGGTCACTAAGGTGAAAGGCCCATTAAACTAAGGCTAACATACCAATTAATTTATCAGCATTCAAGGGGTTGCAATACAACAATATGTACAGCATTTAGTGATAGAGATTAGAATAGCGTTAAGGACTCTTCAAAGCTCTCATATATGAACAATTTGAGCATTATTTCCCAAAAAGGTGGGCGTATCTTACATGTGCCTTTATAAAAATAAATGGATAACAAACTTATTGCTGACAAAAAGTTATGCAATTAAAAATATATAAATAGTGATACAGAAATACAACCTATAGTAGGCCAAAGAATATTAATCAAATTGCTCAATCCCAGTTTAAGATAGTTAGTAATGGACTGTACCACTCAGAAAAGTCATTCAAATGTCTGATTATAAAAAATCCTAAAATCCATTGCAGACTTGCTACATCTGAGGCTGTGGATGATTAAGGTGTATCATTTTTTATTTCTCTTAAATATCTCTTTACTCTGGATGAATTAGTTACAATTTTATAGTGATTTTGACATATTTCAAATATATTTGGTATCTTTGGAAACTGGGCACTTGAATTTGGCACTTTAGAATTTTAACTGAAACTTAATGAAATTGGAAACAATGATGGCATTCCCCCCTCTTTAGATGGATATTTGGTACAGTCCACAGAAAGTTTGCAACACCTGCACGAGACCTAAACGTTACTTCTGGTGCAGTTTTAATTATCAAAGGAAAATATCATTAACGCAACCACAGCAACAGTAAAAAGCTACGGCTCACACGCTTAGTTAGAACATTAAAACTGTATTTATGTTGCTAAATTGTCATCGCTTTGTCAGTTAGTCTTAGTAGTTTTAACTTTAGTGGAGTTAGCATGTCCACATCACCCATATTTGTTGTCATTTGGAAGGAAAGAGACGCAAAACATACGGGTAAGTGCACACGTCGCGTATTATTTTAGCAAGCGTCAGCTTGAAATAAAATTACAGAATTAGACGATAAAACCCAATTAACAAATACATTTTGAGTTAAGGCGAGGGGTTTTATTGTTCGTCAAGTTGGTTGCTTTTAATCCTTTGCTTGCTTTTAAACTTTGGACGTTTTAAAAAGTAAGGGTCACTAAAATGGATTTTTGGATTTCAATATGACTCGAATCTAGTCATATTAACATAATATATATAACTGTTTACCGTAAAGTGTGTGCAATTGCCAATTGATTTGCCAGGGTTGAAGGAGTTAAAATGGATTTTTATGTTGGAAGTTTATCTTGGATATATTTACTGTGGGTGAAAATGTATGAATCAACCTTAAGTCCAAATGCTTCCAAGCCAACAGCATATGTACAGGTTTCAGTGTGGTTTTGGCTTTGACAGAGCTCGACTGCTTGTGTTGCAATAATAAGGGTGTTAGAAAATCTCTACTCATGAAAGTAAATGATTACATATTAGAAACTGTTTAAGGCAGGATGGTGATATACATAAAAGAGACATTTAAAAATATGCAAGTTATATCCAGTTTAACATAGGCAGATGCTGCTGACCAATACCCTCTACTGCTAGGATTCCCAAATAGGCATGGTGGAGTTCATGTGAAATCTCTCGTTGTGCATTGCCTGGGAATCCACCAAAGGCCACAGAGCTTGCGACACATGGCCCCTGGGGTACAATGTGTTTCCAAGTAGAAATATGTAATATTATATTCACATTTTGAAATGTGACAGTGTACATTAATAACAAACTGGAAACGGTTTAAGTGCCAGTGTAAATGTGCTGAGGTTAGCCACAAAGCTAATTTGCAAACACTGTCCCAACAAGCATTAAAATGTTAAAGGAATATTCAACAGTTTCAATATTATTTGCTTTTTTTTATGAATTTTAATTTAATTTACATTATTATTATACCGAGATATTTGAAACGATCAACAACCTTTATCTCATCTCCTCTGAACTGGAACATCAGGTACTTTCATAATACAAACAGTTTGGTTAAGAATGGTTAACCAAACAAAACCAAATGAACCATGAATGCCAAATATTGCCAAATATCACACAAAATGCTCCAACTTTCAAAGAAACTTTCATGTTCTAGTTTGCACGTAATCTTCCCCCTAAAGTTAATACAACATAGAATAATAAAAATATATATATATTTACTTAATTTAAGGAACCACTGCATCTATTATATAGTGCTTTACAGACCCAAGAAATAATGGTTCCCAGTCCACGCAAAATGTTGAATTGTGAAAGTGGTAATAATGACTGAGAACACCAATTTCAGACAAGAGCAGCACAGAGAGAGTTGAGTGAAAATCTGAGTGCAAAGATATATTCCAACAAGCGCATGGAATCATTTAATGAAATCCTGCTCTTACATTTAATAGTTGGAAGTAACACCATAGATTTCTTTTGTTTGTTTTTCTGTGACTGTCATATCAGAGGTGGACAGCGTAACTCAATGATATTTCAATAATATTAGCCAATATTAGCCCCATATCAGTTTAGTGATCAAGCATCAATTTTAAGGAAGGATGCTTGGATTAAGGCAAAATAGAGGAGAGCTCATACTTTTGACCTCATTAAATTATTTACATATCCCCACATGCCACCCAGACCATTTAAGGGGCACATGAAGGACGGAGAGAGAGAGCTTCTCCAACCTGGCAATTGGAGAGACAAAGTTCAATGACATGAGGGGAGGAAAGGAGCAAGTGACCAACAGGGATTAGCCAATCAGAGCGTCAGAAGAGCAGCCAGCTGTTCATTCTGGCCAGAGCGAAAAGGGTCCCGGAGCAGGTGGTTCAGCTCGGTGCCAGTGGTGCTACAGAGGAGATAAAAAAGGAGAGGAGGAAAGAAGTAGAAGATGATAAAAGAAAACTGGCCTAATATGGGCACATTACTGTTTTTCTTTTGGACTCTGTGCCCTCTTTCTTTTTTCCTTGTCATTATTCATAAATATTCCAAAATGAGCTACCCATCATTTGATCAAGGTCTTCTGCTTTATTTATGTGCCACTTCTCAAAACAGTTTCATTAAAGCTGTATAAAGCAGAGGAGTGTAGGAAATTAACAGTATTAGCAACCAAGAGTACAAGTTACAAGGAAGAGTACAGGGAAAGTCAAAAATGGAAATAAAAGCTCATTCCATAAAGACAAATTTAGAGACTCACTTATCATATCATATACTTTGAATGACTACCTTAAAGACAGATTTTTATTTGGTTTTGATTGTTTGTTATGTTTATGTTTTAAACGCAGGATTTGTTATCGGTTCTGGTTCTGATCCAAATCAAATACCACCACCGTGTGGACGAATAATTTTACGTTTTGTTCCATAATTTCAACATGTTCTGCCATTTTGAATTTTTCTTCAAAAAAATTGTAGATTGTTGTAACATCGGTGAGCCTAAAAACCTCTTGCCTCAAGTCCCTATGCCACAGGTGTCTGTACAGTTTAATCATAACTGCTTTTCATATGACTCGTTACTTTTAGGTGTTGTATTTATCGTATATAAACTGGCATGGCTTTGGAAACTGTTTTGGAATTTCAATCATTTTCAAGACTTTACATTTTGATGGTATTGACTTAATGTGGTTGTGCATCCTCAAAGTAAATAGTAAATGTGGTAATGTGTTTGTCACTGAATTTATTTTATTTCTGCTGAACTCCATATTTTCTGTTACTAAAATAAGGTGCATTGCCCGCTATGTACTTCTGAGTTTCACCATTCACCAGTCTCCTGAAGAAGATTAGTATCAACATACGTATATGAGATGAGAGTTAATGACAGTAGGAGACTCTATAGCATTGTTACCTCTTCCAGAATGAATGCAACAGCTGCAAAGCGTCACAAAGACAACAATACTCTTTCCTTCACAGGGGTTTTGGGTCCACAGTTGTGGTGCTGGACAGCTCTGTAAAGACCCCCTGTGTGGACTTTATTAATGTGCATTTATCATTTTATGCTTTAGCTTCCACCGAAAAACCACATTTGGCACTGTGGAGTCACCGTATGGCAATGGTATAGTGATATCCCGCTGAGAGATCTGAAGAGGTACTATCCCACTATGTAAGTACTGTTCATGTACAGTTCTACTTAAGTAAAAATAAAACCTGCGCGCTTGACTTCAGAAATCACATTTGTGTCACATTCCAGTAAATTGATGTTTTGTCTTTTTAGAGCTGTTTCAGTATTTAATGAAAAACAAATGCTTCTGGCCTCTTAAAATATTAACTTGTATTCATATCTGACCCATAATGGCCTCTGTGAGTTAGTGTTGTTGAACCCCCTGTTGGCTGATACTTTGTTGTAATTGATCTAAATATTTTTTTTTTCTTTTCAATCAGGGACTGTCTATTTTGTCCAGACAGTGAGAAAACATCCATCTAAACTGCTGGTAAGATCTTCTTCTGTGAGTACAATCAAGACAAAACCAACTTCGGTAGTGTGTTTCTATATCTTTGGATTAGATGATGTGATGATTACTTGCCTCAGTGCATGGGCCTTGTTAGCGCTTATATAAACAGGTAATCCGTAAACAGTACAACCCACAAATATTACCTGGAGAGTGTGGATTTAGACTGCTCACGACATGACATGGAACTTTGATTGTTGCCCTTTATGTTTACAAACATTTGGGGTCATTATCTTGTTCAATATATACTAATGCAGTCATCTTATATTCAATTTCTTGTTGGTCTGGTGGCTCTAAGAGCAACAGTAACTGATGTGTTGTATTTAGGTTTAACTCACTGGTAACAAAAAAAGGTAAAAATCCACCAATGCTCTATCAAGCCAGTGAGTTGCTTGGGTCAAAACTTGTTTTCAATATTAATTAGATTTCTCCGTCTCTTGGATTGAAACAGACCTTTCTCCTGCTAAGGTCATAGAGGAGCACAGAATTCTTAAATTAAACATGTAATCTCAGTTGCAAGATTGTCATGTGACAACAGTGATTTCCTTCAACACTCAACAGAAAAGATCTCTGTCAGTTTGTCAATCGTTCAGGCAGGCCTCCTCCCTGTGAGGGGTAAGTGATTATGTGTTTTGCCAGTGCGTTTGTGGAAACCTTTTGATATGCACAAACACATATTTTAATGCGTGGCAACAGTGGCTTTTTGGCTGACGACTGATTAGGATGCCGGCTCATGACTGAGTCTGCGGGGCCTCAGCTGGCCACAGGGAACAGCGCTCATTACACATTTTCTAGGGAGGAAGGCTAATTCACACCACTGCTCAGCATGCCGGTGTAGGTGTAATCATATCATCCTAAATCACCGGTCAGCTACACGCCGGCAGAGCCTCAACTCGTGCCAGAGGGCCGGCTGGAGCCTGATTAAAGCCTGGCCAAAGACAAAGTGACATGTCCTTAACCTCATCAGAGGAGACATTAAGCAAACCATCACTTACCCGTCAAGGTGCGAGGTTCACCCCACTGAGACCTTAACTGGCTGGATGAATTTTAAACCTCAAACCTCTCTTTCTGTAAATTAGAGCAAGGCTTTCTTCTCTGCATGCATTTTTTATGAAGGCATCATGGCCGATGGTGGATGGCTGCCTGGGCGTTCCCATCTCTAATACGCCACTGTCCTCTTGATTTAATTAGACATTGGCCCCCACTATTTTCGACAAGGAAATATCTGCTCTAATTATATACAGTACTTCACCAGAGAATGAACAGACAGAGCAATTCAATACAGAGTTAATATGTTCATAAAAAATCCATGATTTCTTGCCCTTTGCCCTCATTTTTATGAAATTCAAGTGAGCATTTTTGTAGTTTCTGGACAAAAAGAAGTTAAGATTTTTGTCTTTGTGATTTTGGCTTTGTGTTTATAATAGAGCACTGCATGTTTTTTGTGTGTTGTTTTGGTTTGAGGGTTTTTCATGCATGTTTTCAGATCAGCTAAAGCAAGAAAAAAGAATGGAAAGAATTAAGGAAGGGAATGAACCAGAAAGAAAGTAAATGCAGTGTTTTATTAATTTCTGGACTCAACTTGATTGCATCCTTTCTCTCTGCATAGTTTTTGGGCTGAAAAGCTAGTTTATTCATAGTAGTTAGACCCCCAATGGTTAATGGACACTGTTTTGTAATCTCACTGGAAAAAGATAATTACTCCATTGAGGAGGCAAACCTTTGCAGGCCAACCTTTCTGTTGAAAGGGAATGGATGTAATGTTACATGTATGTAATTTCTTAAAGGAAGCATTCCCTGCTTAGCCTGCAGGGATTAAGCCTAATGACAGAAGATAATTATATTAGGAGTAATTTTGAAAAACAGTTCATGAACTGCAAATTATACTTAAAATCATTCGTTAATGCTCTTAAATGTAATTAAGTTGCCTAATATCTTTTAAGAAAATGAACATGTGGGATAGGAGTAATGGATTATAAGGGAACTTTTAGGAGAGCAGTGGTTAACAGTTCTTGAAGGAAATTGCTGATTTGATATTCAGATGATGTTTTTTTGGAAATCACAAACAGTTGCAGGGGTTTAGCTTTGGCAACCTTTTGTTAAAAATCACATTGGTGAATAGTGCGTGCTCCGAAGAAAAATTCAAAGAAGCGTCTCTCTAATTAGGAAACTAATTCATCTTCAGTGTCGATTTCCCGAACAAGGTATCATCTGCGGGAAACACTGCACATGAGAGCCCTTACAACTCCTGTCCCAGTTTTGTGTGACAGCCTTTACCCATAATGCTGCCCTACTAATGAATTCACAATTACAAGGAGATGAGTGCTCTACGGCAGCATGTCTGACTGTTTTTATCAGGCTCCTTTCCTTGCAGGAATTTGTTTTTTATTCGCATTATTTTTTTCTCTTCTTCAACCTTAACATGAAAAGTGAAAAGGGCTTGAGCTGTTGTATGTGCTAATCCCCAAACAGTTGATGATGTGCATTTTTAAAGCATTTCTGAGCTCTACGAAAAGAGAAAGTGAGAATTATGTTCGTTTGTCAGCCCATAATTAGGTTTATTTTTTTCCCTGAGTTTTATTATTTTATTTTATTATTTAATGATTGGCTTTTACTGCAAGGACGAGGAACTTTTGAAGTGTAATGATTCTCCACTCAGACAACTTAAAACGTGGAGGAAAAAGGGGGGCAGCAGAAACTCAAATCATTCTGTGGCTTTGAACAACCTTTAATCGGTACAAAATTTAGGTTTGCCTTGCTTTTTAGAGATCAAAGACTCATTGGAAAGTAGTATTCAATCATAACCATTATGTTAAAGCAGCAAAATGCTATTGTTAAAGTACTTACGGGAGTTTTTTTCACCTCAGAAAGAGGTTTGGAGGCTTTCTGAGTAATGCCATTCATGCAACTATGCATATTAAATCTACTCTGAATTTCATGTTACTGAGACTGTGTTTTGTGTCAGTGACTGAGGAGTGTATGCGTGTTGTGGACCTTCACATTTTCGCTCTGTCTCTCTCTCTCTCTCTCTCTCTCTCTCTCTCTCGCTTGCTCGCTCGCTCTCTCTCTCACACACACACTTGCCTTATCCTCCGTCTCTGTCGTGAAAGCCAGACCCCCCTCGGCTTTTCTCACTTGTAATCATGTCCAAATTTGCACAGGAAGGCAGGGGGAAGGGGAGAGCCATGTGAACTTGTGTGGGTGTTTTCTGTTTCTTTCCACACTTTCTCTAGAAAACCCTGCTTCTGATTACCGCCAATCTTTGATTGGTTGAAGCCTTTCATGCATTTCAATGGAGAACAAGTTGACATTTTCCTCTCTGTTTTTTTCAACTCAAAATGAAGACTGGAGAAAAAAAACTCACTGTATTTACCAAGTAATAAGCTCAGAAAATATGAGCATAACAAGTGCAGAGAGAAGTCCTTGCTGTGTGTGTGTTCAGGCCCACCTTGGCTGTGACACTTGCTATCAGCAGCATCCAGCCGACCTGCTAGCAGTTAGACTGTGGTGTTTGTTACAAAGCCACTCTGACTGTAAGACTTCATATCGTCCCCTGGGTAAAGAGAGGTCCAACCTTCCAGAAGAAGAGATTTGTAATGGATCTAGGGAGGGCGTTGGTGCTACACAGGCCTGCTATGTGCGCTGTGGAAGTTGGCCCGTATTCACACCATGCAGCACACAAGATGTCACACTAGATGCGACAATGAGATGGAGGAAGATTTCACTTCATTTGAATTGAGTTGAAATGTTCAACTTTTTTGTGAAATCACTCTTTTTTCTTTTCTACTTGTAAAAATTGTTGTCTCTTGATTGTTTGATTGTTTCTTCTCACCTACATGCAAAATAGTATGCAGCTTCCTCGTTGATGTTAAATTACAGATAGGATAAAATGGCAAAATAAAACTAAAAAACGATCTCAACAGTATTTAAGTATGTTTTGATGTAATGCAAGTAACCAATATGTGCAAAGCAGCGCTAGAAACAAAACAGTCAACTACACTGAGGTGGTTGGATTGAATAAAATCAGTTCAGTTTTACCAGACACTAACAAGAGGAGTCAGACAGATTATTTGGGGGATTATTTAAAAAAGTAGCATGTGTGCTTTCTTTTTCCTTCCTTTCTAACGAAAAAACAACTTAAGCCTCACACAAATAGGGGCACATTAATTGCTGTTTATTCCGATTCCTGACTATCCTATTAATCGTGTAGATATATTGTGTACTTAAAGCTATGTATAACGCAGTGAGCACGAGTCATCACAAGGATGCGCTGGTACAGATCATCATTGTCATATACTTTGTGTTTGGTGATACTACATTTTGTTCTCAGCTTGGTGGATGTATTCCACCTGATATGCAGTCCAGTATTATGGGTACCCGGAGCTGAACTTTCAGTTGATTGCTACTGTGTGATCACATACAAACACACACCCACCCAAACATTTTGATAATTTAACGTTTTCAGTTCACCTAACCTGTGTGTTTGAACCACTGAAGTAGTGATGAAGTTAAGAGAGCAGCTGAATGAAGTTTCTTTTTTTTCTTACTCACTTATGCTTGCACACATTTTCATCCCTTCCCTTGCACATGTGTAATCAACCCTTTCAGGTGCAGACAATTCTGCAGAGACACACAATCATGCGGACGCTTGTGGCTACATGAATGTGGAATGTATAAATGGGCTTTAATCAGTCAGTAACTGGACTGGGAAGTTTTTCAATAATAATAAATTTCCTCACCCACCTCCTCTGAGCCGGCCCCTTCGTTTGCCTGTTCTTGTTGGATATCGGTTTGCTGTTTATGAAAGAGGCCATCATCTCTGCTAGTGTTTGAAGATTTTAATTAGCCTTGTGGCTCAGATTGTATAGTGTCAGGGCTTATCATCTGTGGCAGGGACGACAGAGACGATGATGATGTTGGTGGTGGTTTCACTGACTGAAGTGGGTCAGTTTCGGTAGTGGACATCCAAGTGACACCCGTGCGTGATGTGACCCATCAGCAGAGGGGTCATTGGGCTCGGGGCACCACTTGTCCTGTCTGTCTTGGCTGATACAGGACATTGCTCACCATGGGGCAAACATATCAGAGATAGTCAGAGTGAAGTTTACTTGTCTTCACTTGACTGCAATTCATAAAAACTGTGCAGCTGAGCTCTCTTTCTTTTTCAATTCCGGACATCCCAGCTGATGGATTTTGCTGTTGTTTCTTCCATGAGATTAACACATCCATGGTGTATTTAATTCTCTTAACGAAGTTTTGTAGATCCATTATCTGTCGACTGTCTTTTTCAGATAGATGTATATATCCAGAATATAACCAAAGTAAAACTCAGCTCTTTATTCCATCTTGTTAAGGGACCTTTTCAAGTCTCCCTCAAAAAACAATCCAAGGCACTCCTCAGGGCTTGTGAAAAAAATTAAAAAGCCTTTATTCTACATGGCGGTCGAATGACCAACGCGTAGCGACCTTACACTTAGATTTTATCAGGGTCATTTTCTCATTGTTAACACATCTGTGTTGTGTTACACTAATGAATTGAATGAGAGGGAGACTCTCCTCCAATGTGCAGGCTTATTGGTCGCAAACAAGGAAGTGCCATATCATCAGTACAAGGGGGATTCTGAACTCAAAAGAGTTTGGAATTCTAGCCAGCGTTAGGCATGATTAGATTGATACACTCTATTCTTATATCATCTGCCGCCTCATGCCTTTAATATGCAAATTGTAGGTATGCAAAGCTCTGATGCTTTTATTTAAGAGACATGTCCTCAGGCGATAGTAGTGAGCTTCCAAGGAGAGCTCTGTTTTAGCCTGTAATATGTAGTGGGTAAAGGGATCACACAAGTTAGTATCTTGGAAGATGAAAAGCTAATTGATATGAATAATTTATTTGTAAAACAGTATCTTAAAGATTTCAAATAGCAGTGGATAAATAAAACCTGAGTTCAAACGGGATATCAGAGGAGAGCTGAGCTTTGACAGTGTCTTCCGAATATTCAGAGGGAATTATATCTTCCAGATTATTCCTCATCCTTTAAACTCATAATGGCGTTTGTCCTGAGGTCACTCCACAGCAATTATCAAATATTACAAGAATACTCAGAGGTATTAGGAGTAATGATCTGAATATGAATCATTATTTTGCTTCTTCCGTTAAGAATAGAAAATTCATCTTTTAGTCATGTATGCACGACAGAACCCAGGGACTCAATCTTGAGGTGTAACTTCAAGTGGAGCATTTGAGCAGCTCCCAGTTTGGCAACAACAAGTTTAGTTGTTTGTTTCGAATCTAAAATCCAATCAAATCCCTCTCTGTGCATGACTGACATTTTCACAAAACGGCGCAACCCACCCACCAGAGCTTCCATGCAGGCTAGAAGAGAGCATTTAATATGTAGTTTGACCCAAGAAAAGACAAGGTCCACATACTCAGTTTAATCCTACTGCATATCTCTGCTGGCATAGTTAGAATTCAGAAGTGCTCTGATTAGAGAAAACCCACAATGCCTTCTGTTGTTGTTGTGAACTTTTGACTGCGTTGGCTGGTCCTTAAGTCCAGCAGGCTGTGTTGAGGAGTCTACAGCGGGGTCGGAATGTTTGACATTTCTTTGTGATGACAATCTTTTTACTACGCTCATTTCGTAATGTATGTGTCCTCTCTTTGTGGACCCATGTCTCCTGTGGCAACTTGAAATCTGATTTGGATGAAAAATACTCAAGCACAGAATACAGATCTTTATTTGGCATATGTTATGCATCTGGTTACGTTCTAGACATGTTGCACATGTACATTAAGTCTATGAGTCGTCAAAAAACAACACTCCTCATATTTAGAGCGAGTTGTAGCTGTCACCCAGTATATTTTGGGCCATATTGATAAATCTTGGTGATGATGACAACGCTAAGTCTCACAGTAATCTCAACTCATTCATAAAGTAGCACTGGAATCCCATTACTGTGATGTTATATGCAAACGTGTTGGAGGCGGCAGCCAATCACAGTGAACCTGTTAATGCAGCAATGCATATTAAGACCCTGCTTGGATGGCGATATTGACAGCAAAATAGACATTCACCTAAGAAAATCACTCAAGACCACATAATTTTAAGAGCGAAGATATTCGGGAATAATAACACACTTGATTAGAAATGTAGCAACATTAAAACAAAGAAAAATGGTTTGGGAAACAATTGCAGATTGTGTTAATGTGGTCTTATCCCTAAAAAGAACAGATTGACTGCCAATAGTGGTAGCAAGGTAACAGATAAACTGTAAATAAAAAAAGATTTTGAGAAACCACGGGGAGTCCCAGGCCACTGGTGGTGGTGTTAGCACAATGGTATTTGCCCCGAATGTGACGTTAAGGATGACAAGACTTTTGGCCCATTATCTCACTGTTGTCATCTGGAACATTGATTTCATTTATAAGGACTTTAAAGAAACCTGTAAGAAGTCTTTGACTAGTTCAACAGTGGTCAACCTGCAAAGCTAAGAGTTATGTGCTTTTCTGGACTCAGTAACATCTTAACATTTATATTTAGCACATATTTTTGTTAGTTTGACTGATCTACTGAGCTCCTGAAATGCTGTATTCACAGTGATTTGAGCATATTTTAAAGAGATGCTCTTTGTTGTACTTCAAAACATGTATATTTTAAAGAAATGTTCTCTTTTGTACTTCAAAACATGATCACAAATATATACTGACTGTCTGTGGTTTAATCGCACCCTAAGCCCTTATATAGCTCCTATTTTCAAGTTGCACAGTTAGAGATACTGAACCCAGTAAATTAGAATGAAGTAGTATGTGTAACCACACACACACACAGCCGTGCTGGACAGAATAGCAGATGCTAAATGAGAAGACTGGATTCTTTTAATAAAGAAATTCTTATTGGGGAGGCGAGGGGCTGACAGTGAACACTCTCGCTCCTAGTTGAGTGAGGGTGTTCAAGACTTGTTCATCCCTTGTTATATTGCTAATGTGTATGATTTAAGGGGGAATTATGCACATATCAATGTGCCTATAAATGACATTATTCATGCACAGGTGCTGCACTAAGCAGCTCCTGAATGATAATTAAGATAATCCCTTTTTTTTCTTCATTCACGCTCGCTCGTTCCCTTTTCTCACGGATCCACTTTGTTCAGGCAATATCTCCTGTGTCAATACCTCGCAAGACTGCAGCCCCTCTGCCCTCAGCCATTGTCTGATCCTTATTCAGCACTAAAACCCTCACTAACAAGTGAGACCACGTCTATGTTTCTCCCCCAAGCCTGACGGTATTACTGAGAAATAACGTGCCAAGTTGAATTAAAGGGAGAAGGGGAAAAAAAAAAAAACTTTTGCAAGGCATAAACTTGGCTGCTGCATTCCCCAGGGAATACACCACACAATGAATTTCTCAAACCAGACTATGAAGACATTACTGTTGTTCACTTTGCATATGATAAGCTCTTTTCCATAAAGAGATATGTTTAGTTTTGGAATGTTAAGAAATGTTCCCGTGGAGATACTATTCCAGACTCTCAGATAACAAGGACATTTTGACTTCTTTCAAATATTTTAAAATTATAATTTGTGAAATTTATGCCAAAATTCTGATGAGGGTTTTGAACTCAAGGTTTCTTGGTAAAATGTGCTAAACTTAGGGGCTAAACTAAATTGCTTTGCATTAAATATATGAACTGCATTTTCCTGCTCTGTTTGGACAGTAGCGGGATGCACAATGGCAAATCTAAGTGCAGAACTGCATCTTCACAGAGCTAGTTAGTGAATCCAGCTTAGTTTGTGTTACTGAGGAACCTGCGGCTGTTTGGGGCTGAAACCCCTCTCCACTGTGATAAACAGTGAGTGATGATTATCCTCGCTTACTGAGTGGAAATCCAGCTGTATTGTTTTAACATTGCCACTTGTTTACAAGAACTGCTTCCAGTCGTGCTAGATTCAGTTTTCTTTTGTGTTCAAATCATGTGTTTTGTTTGTATTTTTTTCCATTTTATTGTTGTGTTACGCTTCGAGTTGGACCTCTCCATGTCCTATGATGTGACTCAAGCAATCCTCCGTCTTTATGGCCTATAGCTGGGTTTCATTATGAGGCATTTGCCACACCCTTTCACTTCAAATAAACACACAAGGTATGTATACCAGTAGAGGGACAAATAGGAGCAGTAAATAATTCATAGCATTTGTTTTAAACTGTTTGGGTTGCCAGAGTGGTAGAGTCATCAGAGTTCTAGTAGTGTCAGCTTACGGTGTCAGTCACAGAAAAGGTTATGACAGCTTGACAGTTCAGTCTTTCAAAGCACAAATGTGTCAAACCTTATCCACCTGCTTCTCAAAAGTTGTCAGGAGCACTTTTTGAATGAAAATTTGATCCAGATGTTATTTATGACAATGAGGAATTTGGGTCCTAACAGAAATAGGAGTGTCTTTTAAAATGCATAAATGATGAATCAAAGTGTTAAAAAGATAGCAAGAATGAAGCCAGAGGAGGAGACATACCAACAATTCTGGTACTAGCTAAAGGATGGATTCGGTACATCTGAAAATTAATGTCCCCAAAGGGAAATTTGTCTTGGCCATAGTGCTACAATCTGTTGCTGCACATAAAAAACATCACAGAACATAAACAAGTGTTTGACATGAGACAGTTGCTTCACATAAAAACATCTTAAAAACATTTGAATATACATCTGACATTTACAACACAGCATTTTAATAGAAACAGTAAGAATTAAAGTGCAAAAGTGCTTGAGTATTTATTGCACATTGCTCTACTGCACTAAAACTTAGCTTTAGAGTTCAGCAGATTGATGGAGGCTGGAACAAACGATAGCTTTAAGCGATTTGATTTGCACTTTGGCACACAGAACCTTATTCCTGATGGCAGAGGTATTTATTCATAGAAGAGGGAATGTTGAGAGTCCGCATGATTTTTGATGCTTGTGTCATGACTGCCTGCTCATACAGGTTCTGTATGGGCTCATATTCTTTCTGCCCTATCGTCCTCATTTTTGCCGTTTTGTGCATGCTGGCAAGCCTGCTTTTCAGTTACACTGTCAAGTTGCCAAACCATGTTGTAATTCCATATCTAATGATCTCTCTCGGATTTCCCAGTTAAACATCAGCATGATCTGGCTGCTCACTCCTCAGTTAGCCTCAATCTCATGAAAAACTTAAGTCTCTGTTGTAAAGAAGGTTAAGTATCATATAAGGACACCCGATTGATTGCCTTGTTTTTGATGACCACTAGCTCATGGTCAGTCACTTGCCTTGGGTCAAAGACCATCTCTCGTGTTTTGGTGACATTTAGAATGATACATTTGGTGTAAACCACCTGATGAAAGTGTTATTCTCATTGTGGTACACAGAAAAGTTCATGTCATCGTGGAGAAATCTCAAAATCACAGTATTATCAGTGAATTTTAGAACATGAGTATTGGGATGTACTTTCCTGCAAACATGATACCACAGAGACATACATTTCTCAAAGCGTTTCATGACAATCAAGGTAAAAGCTGGGACACCATGCTGATGTCAGTTCTTCTGCACAGCTTTTGAGCAAAAAAGCTGGCAGTCCATCTGGGACTATGGACGTATTGGTGCACACTGTACTGAAAAGATGCTGAACACTAGGAGGGTCCACTTCTAGCCAACTGGTGGCATCAGTGTCTGGCAGAGCTTCCAACACATTGTCACACTCATTGGAGATGTTTTGTGAATCAAAACTCAAGTAAAAATCATTCATTTTGTTTGATTTTTCTTGTTCATCCAAAGTGATAATTTGTTTCTTTGCAAGGTTCATATTAGTAATTGATTTCATTGTGTCCCAAAGTTTGAAAGCTCTGTTCTATCGTTTTCCTATTTTGCTCCTTCCGTTTGTCAGGAGTTGTTCTTTTTGAACTGCTGACAATCCTGCTCTGTCTACTTCTAAAGGCTTGCTTTTTCCTATTCATGAAGTCTTTTTCTTTTGTAAAATAGGGTTTATTGTTAGAATAGACAACGACATCCTTCTTGGCTGTCACACTTTCAACGCAGATTTCATATAATCTGTTATGGTAACGGTAGACTCATCAAACCATAGAGCATGGAATATGGACCAATCTGTTCACATAAAACACCCCCTTTGTTTCTCGATTGAATCACCTGTTCACAGATAAACAGTCTCATATTCAGGTTTGTATGACTTGAAAATCAATTCATGCAGGGGTACTATAATAACAATAATAATAATAATAATACCATAATACCATACTAGGTATATGGTATTATGGTATGAGTTGGAAAGAAGGTGCTTGGACTTTGCAGAATACGCATACTTCATGTTGCCATAGCATTTATTTAAGATCTTGTTATTCTGGATGTCACATCACACATATTGCTCAAAGCCCGGCAACATAGCCTCTGGATAGCAGTGGATAGATGTTGAACCATAAAAGACATAGTCCTGCAGTTAACTTTTTAACATTTTTTTTGTGTGCAGATGACACAGAAATGTATATAAATGTGTGTGTATGTGTATGTGTATGTGTGTGTGTGTGTGTGTGTGTGTGTGTGTGTGTATATGTATTATCTAAATGGGTTCAGGCAATAATACAATGTGATTGACAGACACACACCTTGCTCATTTGCTGGGATACATCATCAGTGATGTAATCTGTGGTCATCAGGTGTTTTGGGTCTTCCAACATAAGCCCCCCCAGGCAACCCGACCAGGGTTGGTCAGACTCCAGCTTGCGTCCCAGCAGCGCTTGACCATGTCTCAGCCCTCTTAACCTAAAGCCATCAGGTGGATTTCTCCTCAGATTCAGTGGCATAGTTGATAGCCTTTCTCTTTGTTTTGCCGTTAATCCCGAGAAAAGTAAGGTCTTACAAAATCTTGCATTTCCCATTTCCTCTGGCTCACAAAAAGTTCCCCAGCCTGCCCGTCGGCAGTCTTCCACAAGCTCCTAGTATTTGGAGCAATTTCTCTCATTGGCCTCATCCATTTGCTCATTCCAGGGCACCGTGAGTTCCAGCATGACTAGTTGTTTGGTAGACTCTGAAAGGATGATCATGGCCGGTCGAAGCTGTGTGGAAGTTATTCTGGAAGGGAACTGCTTGCCCAGGTCCACCTCCAGCAGTCAGTCTGTGGCAGTGGTGAGGAGTCAAGACTTAGCTCTAGCTCTTCGGTGAGGCTTCTTTCCAGCTCTGTGGAATTTGATGGTCTTAGAATGGTGTTGGTACTTGCTGCTGACCAATGGCTTTGCTTACACTCAAGGCAACTGCCTGAAGCACCAGGTTGTGGTGCCAGCGATAGTGCCCCTCTGCCAGTGCGTTTGAGCAGCTGCTGAGGAGGTGTTCCAAGGATCCTCTTCCAAAGCAATGGGGGCTTGAAGGTGTTTCTCTTGTTCCCCAGGTGAGCAGGTTCTTTGGGCTTGCCAGGACAGACAACCTGGACTAAGAATGTGATTCGATGGAAATCTGCCCGCCAGTAGTTGAATCGGTTGATCCTACATTGTAGTACACTTTCCCATCTAATCCACAATCCTTGCTGTTCTGTTACAACCATCCCATTGGCTTGCGCCTTTTCCATGCCTGTCGCATTCCTGGATAAGGTGCTGCCACTCTTTGCCTTGGACAACTCTATGGCAGAGAGAGGCATCACAGGGTCTTGCAGAGCAAATGCCCTGTAAATGCTCAGCAGCCCGTTTCCACTAGTTCACAACGAGTTGCCAGCGTTTCCTTCTGAAGTCTTCCACAAGCTCCTGGTACTTGGAGTGCTCTCTCATTGGTCTTTTCCATACGCTCTTCCCAGGGAACTGTGAGTTTCAGCATGATTAGTAGCCATTTGGAACATAATATACTAAGAATGACATGCTGTGCAGACTGGAATGTGTGTGTCAGTTGACAATTCCCACCTGATTACATTGATAAATGCTCATCTGTTTTCACTGGTACTGTGTTTCTGTTGGCAACTGAATAGTCACAAGTGCCATCAATCATCAATCAAGCAAGCTAGTTCCAAATAGCAGGAGTGGGTGTTATTCACAGTGCATGAAGAGAAAACACCATTCAGAATGAAATCCTGTTTGATGCACAAATTTGCTGATCAGAATTTTAGTATCATAAAGACAGAAGCGGAAACAAATCCCATTGATTTTACCAAATATCTGTGGGTCACAGATTCCTGAACAAATGATATAGCGTTGCTACTAGCTACAATGCAAGCATTTACATTAGCACTGTTGACACAGCTTATATATATTCTCCCGCTGTCATACGAAAAATTTAAAAAAACTTTTTATTTCTTTTTTATATTTTTATGACTGTTTTTATTTGTTATTCATTGGTTATCAGCAGTATGCCTAATCCAAGTACATTTGTTGGCTTTTTGCTAAATTTCTATTGCACTTACACTTACATTTCACTACACACGCAGAACTGCCGCTCCAGACACACTCAGAGAAGGATCTCAGTGAAGCTGTGAGGTTCTGTTAGTAGCCGTCCAGTCAAAGGGATTGAAAAGACGGAGATTTCTGAATGGCAGGAAGTCGACACAGAGCCATGCTGAGTTGCATTTCAGAATGCGCAGCACAGAAGCCCCCAAACGCAGAAGATTATTTCCAAATAAATGGATGTTTGATGATATTTGGCATATGAAAAATGTTTTTTGGAAATGTTGTTGGCCTGGTGGGCCAGGGCCCTTATTTGTAACAATTTATGATAAAAATATGTTAAAAGTTACACACAAGTAGAAATAATATCATTATTCATGAGTAACTTCTAATAACTTTCAGGAAAGCTCCACCACATTACACTGTGTGATTTCTTTATTATTCTATTTTGGTTAAATTTAGTTAAAATACATTTTTATGATGAAAGCAGCTTGATAGACTTATTTATTTTAATTGTTTTTTTTATAAAAATGAGGGAAGATCTGTTTTTCTAAATGAATAATAATATGAAAGAGGGTAGGCCCAGTTCATTTTTAGCTGAATATTTTTTTGTTATTTTTGTCATCATAAAACCTCTGGCAAACGACAGTATTTCTGAAAACTGCTTCAAATTGCTGAGCGAGATATGGAATTTCGCATTACCGCTATTCTTCAGTTTTGCTGGTTATTCGATAACACTAGTGATGTTCATGCATAGAGTTGCAGTCTAGGTAATTTGGATGAAGTACTGCTAATAATGACCAGCTGTTGCTGCACAGATACAAGGAGGATCAAAAAAAACAAAAACAAAACAAAACAGTCTGAAGATTGTTGCTAAATATGGGCCTAGCATATTTGCAAGCCTGTATAAATCCATGCACAAAGCTGTTAAAAAAGATATTTGTTGCTTTAATCGCATTGCAATTTAAGTTTTAACGGGCATGTATCAGGTAAAATCCTTGCTAATTAAATATCTTTTCGGACCAAGAAACTGAATGTGCCTCTTCTTTTTCATGGTTGGATAGAAAAGCTGTACGAGTGGAGCTCACTGCGGTCGTGGTTGGACCTTGTTACATGTAGTTCTATGTTTTAAACTTACACAGGTAAAAATGACAATGCTGTAATTAATACTGAAATCGCTTGCTTTTTGACAGTGATTGCGACAATTATATTATGGAAATTAAGGTGACTTCTTTTGGGAAAAATAAAGTAAAAAGTGGGAGTAGTACTGTGACAACTCTACGATGAATCACAATAATAATAAAAAAAAAAACATTTATAAATATATGTTTGGCAGTTTCCAGTGTATCTCTTGTTCATTGATTTCTAGAATAGAACTGCCAAAATACCCTCAAAGTCATTACAATTCATTAATCAAATGTATAAATAAATTTGGATATAGTACACATGAGAGAGTAAAGATGAACTTTGTTAATCCCGCATTGAAGAGATTTCAATACCACAGCAGCTCAAAAAAGTACAGACAAGACAAAAAGAATAATGAAAATACAAGAGAACGCAGATACAGAAAACATGGACTGAACAATTGAACAAAGACTAATTCAACAAAACTATAGGTCAAGTTACTGTATCTAGTGTGGCTTCCAGCATACTTACTGATGGTGGGGATTGTAGAAGACAGGGAAACATGATTAAAGTCCCCAGAGATGATGAGGAGGAGGGGCTGGGGGTCCAGAGTGCAAGAGCTCGCAGGCTGCAGGAGCATCGGCCGATAGTGGGTTGTGGACCGTTATGGGCTTTTTAAGTGTGAGGCATTGCTTGTCAGGCATTTTTACATTTGTTTGTGTCAATTTTGAACTTCCAGAAAAATATGAGATGGCAACTTGGCTGTTGATGTGAATTTTATTTACAAAACAGAATCGATTAATATTATTACTACAGCTACATACTGTATCACATTTGTCTTCTCTAGTGGATGTTTGATAAAAATCTTTTATATGTTGTGTAATGTGTAAAGTTCTGTAATGTGATTAGATTAGATGAGATTAGATTAGGCCCAATTTGTCCAACAAGTAGTGCAAATCAGCATCAGATGCTTTTTGTTTTGTTTTGTTTTGTTTCCCCCACCAGATGCATTTGGAGTCATTTGGAGATATTTTTGAGACTTTATATTTTGAGACATTTGAGATGCACCCAATACAAGAAAGGTGGTAATGGAGCTTTTACCCTGTGTCCTGTATCCTTATGCTTTGCTGTTCTGCAGACATAATAGCCTGTTTTAATAAGGCAGAGAAAAATTCTGCCTCTGGTTAGTTTTTGTAAAACAAAAATCACATCTGGAAATAAGTATGTAACAGCAAATTTGCACCATTTATAGTTATTGTCACCCTTTAAGTACGTATTTGAGATGTAAGTCCCCCTCAATTTTTTTTTTCACTTTCACCTGCTTTGCTTTATTTTCCTGTCTTCCCCTGACAAAAGAGTTTGCTTGTATCCAAACAGTGTGTCCCAGAAGAAAAAGGTTTGAACATAAAGATATGTATGCACATGTGCTTTTGTGTCATATCTTTCATTTTCAATATCCACATCTTTAAGATCATACACAACAGAATCTAGCAAACACTGGATGGAGAGATCTGTGCAGGGAGGGAAACATCTTTGTTCCCTCTGCTCTTTAGAGAGCTTTAGCCGTGCCGTCTTCACTGAAGCGTACGGGACGTGCCTGATGTTTCCTTGGCAAGGGAAAAGGTAAAAATAGAGAAGTTTCATCTGGTTTGAGTTCTGAGGCACTGCATTACTTTAGGGGTGGCTTTTTTTGCTCTTTTTTGTTCAGCAGTCCTGGGCCCTTTGTGTGATTGAAGCTCAAACGGACCAGGAAATGCAAATAATCCTGGTTTCTGAAGACATCCAGTGACGTGATTCTTGGGCCGGTACAAGGAGGCTGCTCGGCTCGCCACATTAAAGGCAGAGTTTGAGAGAGAGAGGAGTGGAGACTGGGTTAAGTTAAGCGAGAGGAGAGGACTTCAAAGGCAGCTAGGTTTGCTTGCCATATTGAGAGTGACGAGATGTGTCTTTTATTAATAGCAGTCACCATAGTTTTTTATTTCTGCTCTCAACTTGGTCCATTGTTCTGCAATTACCACTGTACAGGGATGGAATAAAAGGAGGTGTAAAATAAAGCATTACACCTTGATTATGTGGGAGGGAACCAGTAGGATTTACTACGTATGATATTTAAAATGGACTTTACCAGAAGAACTTTCAATATAAACTTTATCTTTAATAATCTGAGCAAAACCGCAATGTGATTAGTAGACATATTAATGTTCATGCAACTGGTTAAAAATTGAGGTTAGTTAATTTTGCAGTGAAATTGGTATTCTACGAAAATAGAGCTAGGTTTTAGGATTAGGTTTTCATGCTTTCAGAATAATTGCTCCTCTACATGAAAATAAACTCTGCAACACCTTTGCCTTTCCAAAACAGCTCTAACAGGAGATGTCTAAAATGCATGCTAAATGTACAATGTGAATCTGTAACGTTATTACACGTGTCAGAAGAATGTAGTACAGTTTATCTACGACTTCCCCTTGAAATGTATTGGAGAAAAGACGTACAAAGTAGCACAAAATGAAAGTACAAAACTGAACTTAAGTTCCGATGCTTAAGTACTTGAGTGTACTTATTTTGAACATTATTATACAATTATCAGCCCTTAAACAGTGAAACCTTCAGTTTAAAGTTTGATGCATGTCATCTGCAGAGATGCACTCACAGCAATAATATTTGTTATTTTATTTCTTCTTCTATATACACAAGTTTGAGTATGATTCCAAAAATCCATCAATTATCATAATAATTTAGCAGCAGTGATGTTCATTCCTATCCAGTGCTATACAGCAGTGCATCAGAGAGATGGCTGATTTGCATATTATAATGTGAGTACTGCCCATCATCCCTTCTCCTCATTTAACATCCAGTATCTTGATTTCTTTTTGTCTGGTTTTAGAAAATTGAGGGGGGGAAATCTCGACTGTACCTCTTTAAGTGTTGTCAACACTCTTGTAATTGGTGTTTATGTGACTGACTCTGTTCAGTGCTTTCCCCAATAAATCCTTGTCAATCTAAAGTCCGTAAACTGTGTTATCAAGCGAACAGAAGCAAATAATGCCACAAACACAACAGTAAACATTCCATAATTGACTATTTAGGAGCGTGATCATCAGTTGTGGATTGATTTGAGGATGTAATCTGCTTTTGCTGATGCCAGGCCATTCAACCAAATGGACAACAGAGTTAATGCAGTTCTAACCTCTGAGCCATTTATGCTAGTTGAATGTACTTGTAATGATTACGTTTGAAAGAAGCATGTTTTATCATTGGCCAACACAAGAGTTGACAATCTTAAGACCTTCAACTAGAAATAATTAGGATCTATTTGAATGCCGAGTGTGTTGCACAGCACTGAGACAAGAGCTAAGCTCGTTAACGAATGCGGCAGCAATTAAATACCCCCCCGCCCAAATGTTTATTTCTATTACCTGAAAATTGATTATAATTCTCGGATGGCAGCATTTTTCGACCGTTAAGTTACAAAATCTCCTCTGCAAATAATGGAAAATGCTCATTCTAACACTCTGACTGAGCATTGTTTTATGCATTATGTGACAACGGATTTTTAAATTGTTTCCTGACAAAAGACCAAAAGTATTTTGAGGTCCGCAGATCCGACATGAAACCTGAGCTGGCGACATTGTTAAAATTAGTCCATGCTGCTTATTTCAATGTTTTCCCCCCTTCTTCCTCCTTTCCTGTTTTAATTTCTTCATATAGTTTAACATTAAAAATCAGGTCAACCTTTAAGATTTATGAGGAGAGAGGGGAAAAAAGAATTAATGGTATGCTATTTTTATTCAGTCAGTCATCTGTTAATTTGGTATGACCTTAGTCAAAGGCGGTGAAATAATAAACTCTACTTACTTCTTCTTAAGACCAAACCCCTACTCTCCCATGTTGCTTTATTGAGGATGTGAAATGAGAAAGTTGCTGCCAGTTACTGCTGCCAGATCGTTTTTTCAGCTCTTATCTGCAAAACTCAACACACAGGATTTCCAGGACATCAGTGACAGGGAGAGAGGCCCACTGAAACTAATACTCTTTAATATCATTTCATAAAGTATTGTTTCAATTAAGCATTTTTTATTGGTTGATTGAAAATCTGTTTTCGAAACAAAGGGTTGCTTGGGTGCCATTTAGAAACATTTTACAAAATACCTCCAAACAGCGGCATGTAGTTGCTCATCGTCTGCTGTCAAACACTTGGCAACCACAAAACCACCAAAGTATACTCACTGAATTAGATGTTTGAGGTTATTGACAATGCCTCACACCCATATAGAATGCATTAACTTAGTTAGCTGAATAATTTGGATGCACAATGCATGAATTAGTAGATGATTCCAATACTTTTAATGCATTGCAATACCATGTTTTCTGAGAATTTGTTTCAGTTCATACTTTCAGACTGTCTTGTAACCCACCATCTTATTCCAAGCCACTGCAATTTGTTGGCACTAGATCAATCTCGCGCGATAGTACGTGTTGAACAACAATACAGAAATGCTGATGAATTGCCCTTTATAACATCCTCGCTGCAAAACATTGCAGCAGCAAACTGTGATGGTCCTGAAGGAGATATAATTTATAATATCATTATCTTTGTAGACCATATGGTGTCCCTGTGCAGTGTTTCCCCCAGAAAATGTCGTAGGCTCGGTGGCAGGTCGCTATAGGGGTGGGTTGCACAGGAAGATTTTCTATTTATTTGCTTTTATTATTTATATTTATTTGTTATTAAAACAAATAAATCAATAGATCAAATCCACAAAATAAAATATAGTATCAAGTTATAACGCAGTCAGTTGGTGCGAAGTGCATTGAATACAATCCATGAATCATAACTGTACTTTTTCTTGATTTGCAATAAAATTTCATCATCATATCGTGATATGGACCTCCATCAACGATACATGACCCCCCTCTTCACTTACTTCTTACCTCATCTGAGTCTTCATTTAACTCCAGACTCCATGCTCAAGCCACAAAAGAAACATTACCATATTGATCAATATAAGACGCCTCCTTTTAAGAATTTGGTTGAATGACATTTATTAGCTTTTTTCTCCAGAAAGTTTTATTGCACTTATACTTCAACGGCGCCGTGACATTACGTTACGTTAAGTTACGTTACTGTGGAGCAGAAGTGACCGGTGGGTCAAAGTTGTTTTGAAAGACAGAGAGATCTGAACGGGGAAGTTAACACAGACTGACTCGCATTTAAGAACAGCACAGACACTCCCAACTGCAGCTGATTGTTCCTGAATGAATGGATATTTGACGATATTTGGCATATAAACAAATATTTTTTTTAACTGTTGTTGGCCTGGCGGGGTTCTCGTTGGCCGGTACACTGCAGTGACAAGTTCAATTATGTGAATTCCTCTTCCTTTCCTGTATCGTTGCATGTTTTCTATATAGAGATGCCAGTAAAATCAATCCCTAGTCTTACATAAACAAGTTTAGCAAACACTCCCAAGTACAGAAGCTATTGGTCACAATTGTAAAAAATTCACAATTGAAAATATTTAACTGTCTATATTAAGGTACTTTTACTCAAGTAGAATTTTGATGACAAGGGGTTATTTGAAGTGAAGTAGGTTTACATTGTGGTATTTCAGTATATATTCCACTACTGCTAAGTGCTTTGTCTGCTAAAGTGTGAGCCATAGCTGTTGGCTGGGTGCTCAAAACCCCCTATTGAGATGTCGCCGCGGGGGTTACTCTTTTCTTCAGAGAGGCTGTAAGGAAGGCTAGAGGAGGGGTGAAGGTGAAAGTTTGGCATTTTGTGACAGATCTCTGACAGTGGAGGTCTTTGTTGCCAGGTTGCTCGTGGCCAGCAACGTGGATGAGCCTGGTGGCCTCTGACCCGACCTCTGCCGAGAGACCTGGTGAGCAGGGTAACACTGTTGTGGAAAAGACTAGCCTGGTTTGTGGTGGGGGGTGTATTTGAGTGGAGAAAATGGAGGTGGAGTGGCTTCGTGAAACAAAGTGTTGAGAAATAGGTCAACCAGTGTCTCATTTTTCTTGCTAAGCTTGTAATCACCGTTGACAGGCACACTGTGGAACAGGCTATTCAGTTAGAATGCAGAGCTCATCATAGAATTACAGGCCCTAACCATCCGTCTCATGATGTAAGGGCACATTGAAAAGACAAAGAGGAACTTTTCCTTTTCTTTTATATTACTACCGGCAAGGATGATTACCTGACATTTATAGAAGCTGATCCTTGATGATTCACAAATTTAGTGGTAGGCGCAGATTTTGTTAGTGCTGATTGTTTTCTCAAATGTTTTGTAGAGCCAGCATACTGTCTTTGAGAAATGCCTGCCTTCACATCAAGTTATTTTAAGTGTTGCAAGTAAGGCTTATTCTACAATATACCAGGATGCCATATCAGGTATATACATACTCCATGTTTCTGATCACTTTGCAGTCTGTGCCATTGCTGCTCTATACTTAAATCATGAAGTTGTCAGGAAAACAATATATAAATGATGTAATATACCTATTAACATGCTGAAATGGAAGTCTAACACAAGGAAATCAGACTAAATCAATGATTCAGTGATATTTTAATCAGTCAGTGGTTACTTGTCAACAGATTTTACGAGTTCAAACATGGGCCATCCTACAGACTGTTAATTTGCAGCAGTGTCCTCGCACCATAAGGTTGGTTCTCATCCTCACCTGCTGTCAGGCCAACAAAGGAGGGAAAATTGTCATTCATTGCGGAAATATGATGATCTTGGTCCTGCCTGCCGTGCTAATGCAGTGTGAGTGGTCGGCATTCATGGTTCCTTGAGTAGAAGAAGAAGAAGAACGTACTTTATTAATCGCCTTGAGGAGCAGTGGACAGCCAACACATGCACATGCAAACACACACAACAGCGCCTGGGGACCAACTCGAGATCTTCTACCTAACATACCGGTGGGAGAAACCGGAGCAAACCCACGCAGGCACGGGGAGAACATGCAAACTCCACACAGAAAGGTGCAGAAGTCAACCCCGAGATTCGAACCCACAACCTTCTTGCTGTGAGGCAACAGTGCTAACCACCACGCCACCGTGCCAAGTAGCTTCCTTCTGTCATACCTATCCACACTACATGAGCTTGCGGAAAATGTACTTAAAGTTAGTTTTCAGCCACCTCAGTACTAAAAAGTACATACAGTACATCTTCAGTGGAGTTTATGATCATGAAATGCAAGCCATACTATTTGCCAAGGGAATTCACAGTGATTATTATTGTGTTTTTTTTATATATTCCTCCCTAGTGAGCAACAGCCCACTCTGACAGAATCTTTCATTTTTGCAGGGAAATTCGAACTATAGGCAGTTTGAACAACATGCGAACTTGCAGAGAACAGAATACACTAGTGTACACAAATCTTCTTGTACGGGTAAATTTTTGTGCTTTTGTAAACTTTCAGCAGATTTTTTAAATACTTACTACTACTTTATACTATCATTGGTCATAGTGATCAAATACTTCTCTTTGATGTGGGCTTTCCTTGAAAGTGAGAGCCAGTAGCAATGCATGCCTCTCCTGGAAGTTTCCTCTTTCATTAGGCACTTTTTTTATGGCCTGTAGCCGCATAGTTCCATAGTGGCCATTGATCTTAAAATTTAAACCATAATCTTAAAAATCAACATTTTGATTTGTGAACTGTTCTCAATCTTGTTTATCTTGTCACTACAAGCTCTTTCCATTAACTTAAACACTCTTTCAGCATTTTTTTATCATCTTATTTTTTCCACTTAAAATCTGTTTGCATAAAACATGGACCTCTGATTACCTTACAAAATTGGATCAGAGATTGAAGTAGCCTTGTAATAACTGTGTGTTGCCGCGGCTCTAACTTGGATAAGTAGTATAGATAATGGATGGATGTTCATCAGGAAGTGAGTCAGTGAATCACCCATGGGTGGTTAAAGGGTAGTCCGTCACTATCGAGGTGTGCAAAAGACCCATGGGTAATGCCAGTGTTGTGCCAAAGCTTTTTGACACCTCAGGGCAACTGCGCAGTATTTTCAGCTCTTGGCTGTTGCCTGGCACTGAAACAATGAAACACACCGACCATAAAACTCTTATTTTCATTGGCAGTTTTGATCTCTGCCTCTCTAAACACCCATTTTAATATGCACTTTGGCCATTATGTCTGTCTTAATAGGAAGTCTTTTTGAGAATATGCCCATTGTTGAGTGAGTCTGTTAATTATGACAGCCCAAAGTACTGCTGTATTCTACTGTCTCTTCCTCATAAGGAGCATGATTATTCATCATTATGATAAGAATTAATATGCAGCATGGCAGACTCTCTGAGTAATATTGTTTTTCTTTTCCACCAAATTTGAACGCTCCAAATTACACATTCAATCACTCTTTGTTTTTGTATTTAACCCTGTTAAACATGGCAGCACTTTGTGACTTTTAAAGACCAGTGGCTTATTGGACTGGGGGCTGGCATTGCTAAGTGACAATTTGAATTGTTTTTCCTATCAAATAAACACTTACTGTATCAGGGATGTAAATAAATGCTCATTCTCTGCCATGCATATGCTGAAAGTCAAGCCGAGCTTCAGAAAAATGTTACAGTGCATTCAGACCAAATGACACCCATTCTGATTGAAGAATTTTCAACCGTTCTAGACAGTTTGACACACAAAGACATTTTCTTGATGATATGACACTATATTGATCTTTAAAGAGGTTTTGAAAGAGAAGAACAATGAAGGAAACTGAAAGTCAAAGAACTATAATGGTGACACGGTTGGTAAGGGATAAGAAATCCCTTCTGTTTGTGTTGAGAACATTTAATGAAACTGGCATTTGTTCTAGACTGTAGCTGAAAGTTTGCTTATCTTGCAATCCTGACCAGGGACATCATATTGTTGACAGTAGGTTAGAACTCAACCAAAGACTCAGACTGAGTAAAAGGATAATTTGAGAAATGGCCTGAAAGTGTTTTATAATTTTTATAATATATTTTTTTTTTATTTTAAAATTTATAATGTTTCCATTGTGCTAAACTGTCACTCCACAGCATTCAGTCAACATAGCACACTAGCAAAAGAGATGCTGCACTTAGTTGTAAAACATGCAATTAGTGATTTGTATTAGAGATCATTAATTATATTACTGCAAGTTACACTAAACAAATACAGCTGCAGATGAATCAAGCATATGTTTTTTATTCTAATGCAGTGATCAGCACGCTTTGTTGTCATGAAAATGTTCGTAGGTCTAGCGGACCAGTGTTCAAATCCAGTTTGGACCAACTTGGGTCCTTTCTGTGTTGACTTTGCATGTTCTCTTCATGTCTGCGTGAGTTTCCTTTGGGTATTTCAGTTTTCTTTAAACTCCAAAGACATGCAGCATAGGTGAACTGGAAACTAAATTGACTGTAGGTGTATTACCTGTCAGGAACTGAGATGGACAGGCTACCTGAAAAGGATGTACCCTGTCTCTCTCCCAATGTTCGCTGGGACAGGCTCAAACCACCCTCATGAACCTGAACAGGATAAGAGGGTATAAAAGTTAAATGGATGGATGCAAGTTAATTGTATTGGAAACGGGTTGAACTAATTTCAAGGCTGTATATGCAACAGTAAGAAGCAAAGTGACTTGCTTGTAATTAAATAGAATTTTTTTTTATGCTTAAAGTTTGTAAGGAGTACTGAAAATCCTACCCTCAGATCAGGACATTCATGTGAAATCCCTACAGCCAATTCAGAATCAGTGGAGAGGAGTGTGCATGTTTGTGCATGTTTGCAGCATTTGTGTATGTATGTGTGTGTGTGTGTGTGGGTGTGTTTGTATGCATGTGTGTGGTTATATATCAGTGATAATATAACTGAGAATCATGATGCAAGCTTTTTGCCCAGAGTGTTTTTGAGCTCATTTTCAAATGGTAATTTGCCTTATCCGAAGCAAACTCACTCAGTGTAAGTAAGTGATTATTTGCATGGCTGACAATCATTCTGCACGCCTGCGGTGTTTTTCCGAACTGCTCCAGTTTGTCCAGTCTTTGAAAAAAATACACAGGGAGGGCCAGTTCCCTTTGAAATATCCTTTCATTTACCTTAACATTAGACATAAATGTGGCATAGTTAACAGTGACTGAAACACATACTTCTTAAAGCAGATAAAGGATGTTTAGCCAAAGATTTTTGATTAACGACATTTTTATCTGCTATTTTTTGGTAACCATTGAATGTTTTCATTAGTTTGTTTTTTACTTTTCCGTCAGTTCTCATCAAGTGCCAAGTTTTTATATGTCTCTTTAATTGGTTATTATTCCATTTATGAATAACAGGATCCGATATAACAACAGGAAACTCAGACAGGAGAACAATAAGAGTGATTTCGTATCTGCAGTCCGCCATGATCACATGCAAATGTCAACCACAGACTCATCAGAGTCCCTGACCCTTTAGACCAGGGGTGTCAAACTCATTTTAGTTCAGTGGCCACATTCAGCGCAATTTGATCTCAAGTAGGCCGGACCAGTAAAACCACTCCACATTTGTCAGGATTACAATACATTTTTGGTGGTATTTTTTTTTTTGTATCATCACAATTGTTGTCATTATTGAATTATGTCAGGCAAATAGTATTTTGTGTTATAATGATAATAATAATAATTATGATTATTCAAACAACCCGGGCATGTACAAGACTACAATTTGCCGAGTGGCCATACACATAGTTTATCTGGCTGACTGGTTTGCAAGTGCGCGTAGAGAGTAGGAGGTACCCGGTTTGAATCACACTCCCTTCGCTATTAAATTATTATTGAATTATATCAGGAAAAATACTAACCAAAAATGTGTTGTAATCCATCTTAAATCAATGAACTCCCTTGATTTAATTACTATTTTTACTTTGCTTCCGTAATGCGGTCAATAATTCTACTAGCAACCTGATTGGAGATGAAACAGTGGCAGATTTATAATGCTGTGAGTTAAGTTAAGCGAACATACCAGCAGAGTTGGGCGCGGCGCACAGAGCAGAAATATTCAGAGCGCAATGGAGATGCTTTGAGCGAGTACTGTCCAGAAAGTCCACCTGTGTGCTCAGGAATGAAGCGCAAATATAACTCCATAGCATATCAGGTTCGCTTTTAAGGACGGCGCAACCCCTGGTGGACATTTAAGGAATAACAGTGTATTTTATTGCAATGACGCCCGTAATTTTCACACTTGTACAATTATCCAAATTGTACTCACACACACACACACACAGTCATACACCACCTACATTTACCCGTACCAGTCTTACGGCAGTACCAAAAGTAATATGGTAAATAGATTCAGAAAATGGAATAAAGGGGAGTAAAACTGAATGGCGAATCTCCATCTCAGTCTGTCAACTTTGAAGCAACATCAAACCAAGAAAATAGCACTTGTGCTGATTACAGTGACTAGAATATTAAGAATTATTCTTTTTTTTTTCACTCAGTCCTCTACTGGCGCCCAAGGAATGCTGCCACGGCAATGAGCTAATTAATGCTGAAAAGCAGTAAAACTTTATTTATAATGTTATGTCGAAATTTTCATTAAAAATTGTAAGCATAAAAACATAAAACATTATTACCTGAATAATAGTGTGTCATTTTAAGTGACATTCGGTGTCTGTATCGGTACAGAATGTGTTGATTTTGATTTTATAATATTGGGCAAGCATATATCAATGTTGCAAAAAAAAAAATTCAACCAAAGTCTGTGACGATTAGAAATAAACAAAAGTAAACAGAGAAACACTGGATGTAAACTAAATCGTGCCACCAGTCTGAATTGTCCATTCAACATATGTCAATAACAATCTGGTCTAGGTTTCCCCTCACACTGAGAAAACAGGAGGGGGAAACAAAAGTCATAGGAGTCCTTCATTTGGCATGCTCATCCATCAATCAGTATTTAGGACATTGACAAGTGGTAATTTAATAACCAATGACCTGGGCTGGCAGGAAGCCGTTCTGACAGACAATACAAACTCATTTATCATGGGGGAGTGCCTGTGCTGTGCTGCAATGGATCCACTCTCTCTGATCCCTATGATTGTCGCTGCAGGAGTGACCCTCAGCAAAACAGGCGAGGGGAAAATACAGAAGGAAGTTAGTTGTGCCCAGAGATAATAGATTTGACTACAGCTGGATGTATGGAAGCGGTGAGAAAAGCCACAGAATCGGAAAGGGTCTTGCCCTCAATTATTTATTTGTTGTAAAAACTGGAAGTCAATAAATGAAAGCACTGTACTGCTTTCACCTGAATTCTCTCTTTCATTTTCCCTCAACTAGCTTAAAAGTTACACATTTATTGGAACGTTACACAACAATAATACAGTTAGAAGCAAATATCTATCTATATATATATATAGATAGATATATTTGTATGTATAAATTTCAAATCATCCTGCTGTAGAAAGAACATAAGGAGTTAAAGAAAATAAGTTCTGCTGTGAGACTGCATTTATTGGTAAGCTGAGGTCACAACAGAGTCAGGATGAACGCTTTTCCCTTGTTTGAAATGCACACTGGCTTTTGTCAAGCCGATTGCTGTTTGCCCACATACAGCAACAACGTAAACCTCTCTGAGCTTCTGATTGCATAGTTGCTAACTCCCTGTCAGTAGGCAGGCCTCCAAATGAGTTGCCATCAGGTCCTGTTGTGGTGAGCTAGCAGGCCTACCGATGACTCACCCACCACATTTGACTCCCGGAGAAGCTGTAATGTGGATTTTAATGTGCTCTAATGATCTCCTGTTGCTTCAGTTCAACAGCAGTCTTGGGTGCTGCTTTTGAGGCCATGGAGAGTTGCAGTCATAGCAGTAGTAGTAAAGTCTGCCTCTTGTGTGACTAGATACATCACGTGTAAAAGTGACTGTACTAATGTGGAAGATGATGTCATGGGAGATATCGCAGCATGACACAGCTACATAATAATGTCCTTGCTAACCTGGTAACCTCGTTTAGTGAACTGAAGTTTGGGGTTTGTTATTAAGTAGGAAGCAAGAGTAATGATTGATGATGATGATTTCGTGTAGATATCTTGTTGTATACGAACAGCGTATCATTTGGTAACAGAAAATTATTACATTTCAGTGTCAACGTTTGCTAGGTTTTATGATATAGTACGTAGTTTCTTCATGCTAAATTGATATTTTCAGTCTTCCTACCAAGCAAATACAAAACTATTAAAGAAAGTAAGTAGTAAGCGATTACATATCTTATAACTTATTATGTTATAGCATAACATAACTAAGGAGGCAGAAGATTTATTGAACCGATAGTTACAGTTCACTTAAGCGGCCTACAGAGATTGGTAAATGTAAAAAAATTACCAATTGAATCTTTGTATGACGAACATTTTAAGAACTGTCCTCAGTCTCCGGTCACTTAATCTGTGAAATCTGAAGTCAGTCAGCTCAGGCCGCCTATCCTGCAGCCCAGCAGTCCAGCGGAAATCAATGTGATTCTGATTAGTGCAGGCCAAGGGGAGACTCGTGATTATTACCAATAAAGTGAATTAGATCAAATGATTTTTTTGGGTGGGGGACTTTGAAACGTACAATTTAATCAAATCTGAGATCAAGTCATCAGTGGAATTGCTGTTGATTTATAAATAAGATAATTGGTGGCGTTGGTACTCCAACCCCCCTCTTCTCTGTTTCTGCCCGGCTGCTCATGCTGGCAGTACAACACATTTATTGCTTAGTCAAACCTCCTCCTTCCATTTTTAAATTGCCTATTGAGTGGATATCTCTGTGGACCTGCCAGCCCCTTCTTAGTATCACCTTTCTGCAGTCCTTCTGTTTATTGTTTAAAGTGTTTACTCATCATCAAATGTACCTGTATAATTTAATCATTAGAAGATAAAAACATGTCCTTTCCCAATTAAGCATAATGTCATTATCTTAAGACACAAACAACTTATTCATAGCCCATGATGAATATATAAAAATACTGCATTTTTTCTAAATTACTCAGAAGTGCCTGGTGGTTTAGTATTCAGATTTCATTTTAGAAGAAAACAGATTTCATTATGTAGTCCTATATTATGTTACATACCTTTTTATTTGTTCAGGGGAACAATCAAACCTGTGATATTTGTTTCAGTTTTATTGTAAGTAATAATGTGAATATGAATTGTGTTCCTTTAGTCAGGTACCGGGAATACATACATCGCATCTGTCTAATTTTGAAAAAGAAGTGGTGTAATTTTTACATTTAATATTCAGAAGCAGAAAAATACCTTTCAACACTTGTCACTTGAGAAAAGCAATAATTCTGCTGTTTGTGATTCAAACCGTGGCATGTTTCTCACCACGGCATGCCTTTTTGCAGGTGATAATTTTGTCTTGAAGTAGTGTGTACGATGTAGTGTTGATGTCAGCACTGAATGAAACACCCCCCTCAAAGTATAAAAAGTGTCCTTGGAGATATATTTTATTGTATCTATAACCCTTTTAAACAATACCAGAGACTTGTAAATGGATCCGGTACAAAATTCCTTGCAAGTATCTTGATTTGTTGTTTCTTCCAATCTGACCGCAAAAAGGAAATGCATCACTTGTGTGGCTGAAAACAACTACCGTTTAATGTAACATGAATGAACAGGAAGGCTACATCTCTGCAGTAGTGGACCTAGACTGGCAGCAGCACCACTCTCTAAGTCAAATGGAGTAACCCTGCTGGGTGGAAGCTTTCCAGTTCACTTGCTGCAAACTGGCCTGACTGGATGGATTTCATTTATTCCTTATTGAAGGTAGCCAATCAGGACCAAGTCCAGCTGTGAAGTATTTCTTGGATTTGTGCAGAAATTGCCTGGGAAAACGTTGAGTTCATCCTCTCAAACACAATTAGCTTTAACAATGACTTTATAACTTATGTTATCATCAGATGAAAGAATGTAAAAGTTTAATTCCTTTTGTAACAGACTCTTAAGACTCAATGTTTTAGACCAGTGGTGTAAAACATTGACCTTTTTCAGCTCAGGGAAACCTTGGTTGATAGAGAAACAGAACAGATTAAAAAAAGAAATGATAAGGTGTTGCATTTTAATTCTGGCAAGACACTAACATATTTTCAACCTCTTTTAACCTATTTTATATTCAGTTATTATGTTTATGGTTGATAAAAACGTTTATACATAATTTTTGGCGGTTTATTATTATTGATGAGGTAAGGTGTTGCATTTTAAGCTTGGCTATACAATAAAATCTTTTTAATCCCTTTTTAACCTACTTATATACTCAGTTATTATGTTTATGGTTGATAAAACGTGTGTGCATAATTATTATTGAACAAGGTGGAAGGAGTAACATTAGTTTTAGCCGTCAGGTCCCGAGCTCGAGGTCCAGTTGCTGACAAACAGAGCCATCCATTCTGCTTCACACAACAACCTAGTAAGGTTAGTGGTCGAGTTATCAATTATTTGCTTTTCAGCTTTTTTTAAATGGCAGCTAATGTTAGTCATGTCACATTGGGCTCTGCATCACATTACATTCCTCTGGTTCCATGGGAATCAATTGTTTTAATTATTTTTGTCCTAATAAAAAAATGTTTTTTCCCCCATATTGATTATTTTGCTGAAAATTTTAAATGACCTTGTGCAGTGCCTCTACAGACCCCCTGGGGGTCCCCCTGGTTGAAGACCACTGTTTTAGACTATTGAAATGTGTGTATTGTGTTTGACTACACACCACTTGAAATGTTTCATTTTTGATATTTTATTACTGAAATTGATATAGAAATTATGGTAGGAAATAAGTAACTACATTAGAAAAGTGGTCAGTAAATTATATTTAAAAAAACCTGTTGGAACAAAAGTACTTGTATGTTAGTACATTTTGAATTCCTTTTTGTCATGCAGCTGCTGATGTTTAAGCCTTATGAGGCAGAAAACATGGTCTCTGGTTCAGCTTCCTGCTGCTCCTATGTGACTCTGTGAACCCCCTCCAGTGTTTATATGTGTAAGTCACCTGGAAACCCCGTGTAGTAGAGGTATCAGCAAGGCACAGGTTACACTGCAAGCCCCAGGGAAACGCTGTGCTTTAAGGGGAGTGCCTGCAACATCCTTGTGGCTCAGATGGGATTACAGGTTGCTAACACTTGATGACACAAGCTGTTTCCAACATTTCTCCCACCTTGTGTGCTGAAGACTTAGTTCACACACTCATAGGTTAGACACAACCCACTGCCCACATAAGTTGCTGTTTACATGCACTGAAGCTACACATGTAGGTACACACGTGCATACGCATGCTGGTATTCTTTCTGCTGGTATGCATGCAGATGCATATGCACTTATACACAAGGAAACACAGACTCACACACTCCATAACAGCAGAGCTCGTCCCTTTAATAGAATCAACATGTGATGTTATTTTAATTTCCACTGTGTCATTTCTCAGAACAGTAACAGTGTTTTTAATTTGACTCTTCATGATCAATGGCTTTTAGCAGATATATGTTACTGTGTGGAGTTTTTATGTTCTTTAATTTTCAAGTCATGCAATAGAAATCAACCCAGAGACAAAGCTAATTGGATCACAAATTTTACATCACAGACAATTTGTTTTGTTTCCTAAGAAATAGATATCTTTGAATGATCCACGGATTATGACCGGACTAAACTAAACATGAGTAAAGATTTTTACTGCTGTATGTTTTGCAGCACCTAGTATCTATACAACTGATTGAGCATATTTAGTATGAAATACCACAGAAAATAATAATAAGTAATTAATAATAAATGGTAAACACCCTCACCAGTCATGCAGTTGGATGTAATTCACATAATACAAAGCAGTCTTATCATTCCAAGTAGGCGAATATTGTCCTTGAGCCTATACTCGATTTTTGGTAATAACAGTCACAGTACTACAAGAATAATACTCGTACATGAATAACAAGGTTTTTGTGATGGCTGAGTACATGCCTAGCTGAAATGAAAAGCATTAATTTAATTTATTTGCATATATTGTTATAAGGCTACCACAGCACATAAATTAGTAAATAAAGTTTAATGACCTACCCTCTTGATCTGGCTTCTACTACAGGCCTCTTAAAGGGTAAATTCCCATCCTCTCTCTCACACTCACTGCCCAATATTGCTGCCTGTATCCTACTTTCTGTATTCTCGCCCCCTCTGTCCCACCAAATGTAACTTTGAACGACCAGTGTATTGTCTATGCCTAATTAGAATGAAAGTCTTAGAATTTTGAACTCTCTCCAAAGTCAAACTGTGCCTTGATTTCAGGCAGACGCCTTCACTTCTTGGTGCTGGTGCAATATCTATCAAGCAATCTATATATAATCTATATATACTTTATATATATATATTTGCATTGAACTTAAGAAAATGAACACTGAATGATCCATGCAAATGCTAGTATCTGCATTTGTATTTGAGCATTCTTGTGAAGTGACTAAATTATTTAATATGCAGATTAGTGATGCCAGCTCTGAGCAACAATGTCTCTGGTCATGAACTTCCCTTTCACTAAAATGATACCAGCGAGGGTATTTTCCTAACTCAGCATGTGGCTGGTAAACATCACAATCCATCAGTCTTGGATGTTTTGGGGGGTGGCAAGAGGTGGGGGGTGGCAAGGGAAAAAAGACGGTTTGTTTTCACACTTAAGGAAGACATTAAATAGAGTGTCCTTAACTTAATCACCACCTTGTTTTACTACATTTGCATACATTTACATATTAATTGGACTGCCGATTAAAATTGGTTTTGTAATTTTAATTAAGTGTCCACAAAGGTATATGATTAGCACTGTTTAAAATACAGGCTGACATAACTAGAAGCAAAAAAGGCTCTTTGGTGCAGATTTTCTTCTCCCACTCCACCCCCCACTTCTCTCCCTCCTTCTTCTTTTAGAGAGGAGGGGATTACTTACAGGGAATGTCTGTTTCATGATAGCCATTTTTTAATCTGCAGAAGATTATATAGACTGAGGGGGACTGTGGTGGGCGGGGTTTTCAAATTATCTAGGATTTTTGAAGATTCATGTATCACAAGGTAATGTTCTGCCAGGAGTGGCTTTCACTGTGATACCAACAGTAGTTGGTAAAGAGGCCTGAAACTGACTTGTGAATTAGTGTTCACGCTGTAACTGAAATGGTCCGAGGGCAGATTTTTATTGTCAATTGTCCCAATTACAGAAATTGCTCAACATAGTGCAATGCTTTTGTCAGTGTTGAGAAAGCTGATGAGACAAGGGGCCCACAGCTGGAAAGGGCCCACAAAAATCTTAGCCAGGTTTTCAAATAAAAAAGCTCAAGCTGAGAATATGGAACTGGATAAATTGTATCTATCACTGTACTCCACTGTGAAATTATAACTAGACCTTGTGGATATAAATCATGACAGTTCAGCTGTTTTACAATGGAATCCCTTGGTGACAAAGATATACAAATCTTCAACCATGCTTTTGGTGTCTGTTTCATCATCATCATGTCATCATGTGATTGGTTGGCTGGCCATTTTTGGAAATTTTCCTGAACTGGAGGAGAGAGAGTTACTTATTCACTGACTTTCAACAACAATTGAAGGGTCCGAAGTGGCACATTCCAGACCCTTCACTGCTGATTTTACCTTTAAGCTACGTTTGGTCTTTTTCCAGCAATAAATCTGCTTGTTGTGTCCTTGTCTATATGCATACAAGCCTCAGCTGGGAAAAATTTGAGATGTTTTCTCTCCCACACTTTTAACGAACTTTGCTTTTGCCAAGTAAAATGGCCTGACATGTAACAGAGAGAGACTCGTGCAACAATTTTTCTGATGCAATTACAGCAGAGTCAGGATATCATAGTGGGGACTTTTTCAGAAATGTACCTCATTTTGTCTTTGGTGTGGTCTGGAAGGTTTTTGAGAGACATTTGGAAACATTTTACTCATAAAATACTTAACCATTTAAGTGATAGGATACTGTTTCCTGGTTTCTGTCCCTCCTGCCAACCACAAAAGATTGAAAAGTGAGGGGAAAAAGTACAGTAGGTTGGTACATTTTCCCTTGTCATCTATGATGCCTCCTCAGCATGTCTTAGGCAATAGAAAAACTTTCTTTTAATATAAAAAAGTCCTCGTGTTCACATGAAATCAACTACAAGTAAACCCACGCTTTGAAATTTATAGAAAACTTGAGTTCAACACCGCCAAATATCACATTACCTTCTGCATATTTGAGAAATGGCTTTGTCATTCCAATTCTGAGCCGATGTGGCTTTCAACAGACAAAAGGAGGCCTCTGCTTCTGGGGGTGCAATCTGTCCATGATAATGCTTGGCATGGAGCAGGTCCTCTCATTACCACTGCTCATACCCACCTCTGTGATGACGAGCCTCTCTGTCATCCAGCCCAATCCTCAAAGCTGTCTTTTGGGAGCCCTTGGAGTTATATGGCATTAGTTTGGCTTTCTTCTCCTTCTCCTTCTCCTCCTCTCCCCTCCCCTCCCCTCGCTCACAGTTAAATTGCCGCTTCTTGAGTTACTAAGCTGCCCTAATAGGTACAACCTGCGCTGACTCTCTCTGTGGCTCTGTTCTCAGATGGGACGTACCTCTCCCAATTGCTGTTTAGTGCGCAGAGCATAAAGGATAAAGAGCTATCCCACGATGCACACTGTCACACGCGATGCTGGGCCCAGTATGATGATTTTGCCTGGCTCCTGAACACTGTCCTCAGAGCCAGGACTTCCAATGTGTTTCCTATTTCTTGCTTTGCTGTTGACATCAGAATGTTTCCAACCTCAGTATTTTGTGTGCACTTATCCCCCTCAAACACCCAACACATACACAAAGAAACATACATATGCATGGAGCACTTAAATAATTACATACAAACACATGCCTGCAAAACTCACTGAGGTGTTTGCAAACATACTTTCCCTCTAATGTCATTCATTCTTACATTCATACAGGCATTCATTCGTCACACTCAAATACAGCCACATGCATGTGCAAACACTGAGGCTGGCATGTACACATCTTACGAACTCACCTCCTGCATTTTTTCCACCTGACTATTAGCTGAAGATGTACTCAACAATAAAGGAAGCAACTGCACTGACAAAGAATACATATTTTTGCCACAGACATGCTGTCATTTCAGATGCCTTCACCTTACACAGATGTGTGGAAATTGTGCATTGTCATATTGCCAAACACATACTTTACACGATCCAGCCATGTGGCGCCAATGGAATCCTCTTCCTCATTATAGTGTACGTATTCTGCAGTATATAAACAGCATGCAAAAAGGGTACGGTTTATTCCCCTTGTTTCTATCACATTTTGCTGATAAAACAGCAATGATTCTTAATTCCATGTCAAATTCTTTGGCTGGCTTTGATGACTTTAACTTTTTTTGATGATGTCTCCTTGCTTATCATTTCTTGCATCTGGTTTGTGTGGTAAAACAGAAGTGGAAGCATGCACATTGATGAACAGATTGATACAGATACATACACAGAACTCGACAGAGCTGCTTAAAAACAATTTGAACTCTATGTTGGTGATATAGTTATTTACCATATCGCGTGTAGAACAAGCCGCAATTCATTGAGTATATTCGATATATCGTGAAGCCATTCTAGAAACTCATTTCATTCTCCATACTTGCACCAATAAAGCAGGGAAAACAGAGCACAATACTCAAGTTTTGGTTTGTGTGAAGCAGTGATGCAGGATGCCACTGCTGTCACTTTCCCGTAGACCTGTGAAAGTGATGCTGGGTGTACTGTACAAATTATGCACGTCTGCTGCATACTGTCAGACCACATAGGTGGCATAGCTGATGAATGCCACATCCCTTCCTGCCTAAGCATAATCATAAATAAAATACGGCACAAACACCAGCCTTTGCGCACTAATGGAATTTGTCAACATGAAAGAAATGTTATTGTGCTCTGCTGCAGCCTCTCCTCTCTTTGCTGATGCCTTGCCAAATACTTATCCCCTCTCTGGTGAGCATTTAGCGTTAACTCTCGGCAACTCATGGGAATTGCATGGCATAATGAAATTACCTCAGCACAAACAAATAGGGTCAAACTCTCAAGGAGACGAGCATTAGGGCCGCATTTTGCTAATTATGTGGCATGTTCTCGCCGGCATCTTGTGGAAGCTGTACAGGAAGGATAGCCTGGATCTTCAGAACTTCACCATGTCCAATCATCAGTAAACATGGCACACGGTGCAGATTTAAGGAAATGAAACAAAGCAAAATGGGATTACAGTAAACAACACCTAATATTTTGTTGATTGTAGTTGATAACTAGGTAAATTTCATGCTGATTTGCTGAAGCAGAAATGAGAGTAGGATAAACGCTCCACATGAAGCTAGATGATTCTGTTACGAGTCCAACGCAAATCTTTCTCGCTGACTGCTTACCTGTCGGGGAAAAAGGGGAAAACAGAAATACTCTATGTGAACATAAAAGTCAATATTCCTTTACAGCAGCGCAGCCCGTAATCTTGATGGTATTTCTTTACCATAACAATACTATCAGATCTGTTTTCTACAATTTGTCTCACCTATGTTATCGCTGGCAGCAGAGCAAGCGATGCCATTACCTACATAAGCGTGACAGAGCGTTTTGTAATTATTGAGCATGCCTCCGTGGTAATTACTTCAGTTTACTGAATTATAAAAGCTGAAAGGAGGGGAAAGAGAAGAGAGGTGCCTCATTCTTCAGCCTTGAGACAGAAATATTCTACCGGAGGCTGAAGAGCTGCGAGACTTTTCCTTGGCAGTGATACTATCACATATACTCATCTGCCAGAGTCTGTTGATAGAAAATATGCCCTATCAGCAGAAATAACCAGTCTTTCTCTCTCCCACCCCCACTTTTTCTTGCCACTGTGCACTCTGACAGTGTGACGAAAGACAAAGCTTCCCACTGAGAGATATCGATAAATCAGACGAACTGAGTGGAGGCCACCTATGTTGCCTCCTTGAGATGTCATCACAGGCACATATGTTTTTATATTTCTGTGGCTTTTACCCAGTTGGGAAACATACCCCTCCTTGCCTAAAATGCTTGGATCGCGCCTGATAAGACGCTCACTAATTTGGGATTTATTTATAGATAAATAGAGATTGAAGGAGGAAGTGCCTATCCATGGTATTCTGACCGCGATGAATGGCCTGTGAGCTTGCTGTTGATATACGTACAGATAGGACCTGGAGCTACATCAGGAGCAAAATCAAATTTACATGTAATTTCAGTTTGCATTGATTACAGTGAGCTTCTCAGTTGTCTCTTGATTTTGTTTTTTGTTATTTTTTTTCTACCCCTCAAAACCATTTTCACCACCTAATGTCTTTAGGTCATGATTTCCATTTTTTAAGCTATAAATCTTTGGTCTTCGGTCATCATTTAACCTATTTATGCGAAAAACAGTGAAAAGCGAGATGTTGGATTCATTGCTTTTTACAATGACTCCAGCTGCCTAAGGAGGGATTTTTGAATACTCCTGTCCCTTCTGTTATTCCCTTGGATTCTGAAAAGAGATGGAGTTCATCATCCAGATTTCAAGTTATCCTATTGGCCCTCGGCCCACACTGGCTCTGCAGCCTGAAGGATCTGGGCGGGTGTACACTACTTCCTGTCAGAGTCTCCCCAGGATTTAAACTGGCAACTCTCCAACTAACTGGGCAGCTTCTATGGCCTCCAGCCCATGGCTCTCTGTTCACTGCTGCTAACAGGTATTGACGGACCTGTTGGGGCAAATCACCATCTGAGAGGTTTTTGTTGCTGCACTGTTTGTTTTCAATCCCCAGACACTTGAAATTCCCCATCAGACGGCCTCCAATCCAGAGACTCAACCTGAAGGGATTTTGGTATTTCCAAAGACAAAATAACCTCCACATAACAAAATAATTCCCTCACTCTCTTCCCCCAACAACACAGAGAAAAGAAAGGAACATGAACTAACTGGCAGTGAAGGCAATTTGTCGCTGGAGCTTGCGCCCCCCCTCTCCTGCACCATCCAGATTTCCCATAAGGAATGTGCTTTGGTGTAATTCATCACCAGGCCCATACGGCAAACCGCTCGTTCTGGCGGTGAAATATGAGTCAGTGCGGGGAGGCATTTTCACACGGTAGCTGCGCTGAATGGGGTATTATTTTGGCAAGCTCCCACAAGATCCTCCGACACCTTTTTTTCTGCTGTTGCAACACGCTGTTTATCAAATGTCTCTAGACACGGGAGGCACACAATAAACATCAACCGTCGAATTACAAGCTTTGATTTCCGGCATATTACGCCATCCCATAAAAAGGTATTGGGAGAAAAACACAGCACTCCATCATGTTATAATAATATGCCTGTTTATGAAGATGGAGGATGACAAGAGCATACCTGCCTGCAAGCATGAAGCAAAATGATAGTATTCATGTTGAGGGAAGGGACATATGTTTGCGCAGCATTAAGTCTCCCCTGTAATATATGGAAAACTGCAGTTAAATTTAAACTCACACTGTTGATATTTCTGGAAAATTGTGTCCAAATGAGATCATATTGTTTGTACACTGTGAATGACATTAGGTTTTGTTTTAATTATTGCCTCAGACACCAAGACATTTGAACACACCCTTATGGAACCTTGTGCTGTTTGTTCAATCGCTAAAAAATAGAAGTTATGTCAGAAGCCTTACCTGCTATGTTGATTTCCTCATATGTATTCAAGGGAACACTTTTCTATGACAATGTAGACCACTATCTAGAGAAGGGCAATTTACCGAAAATGTATTGAAATCGACAGAATTTCTAATCGACTTGATCTTGTCGGATAATTCGGCGAATACCCAATGTGCGCATTTATGGCTGGCCCGTTGTACCTTTAAAAGAATATGACGTCACGTTCAGTTCTATGTGTACACTGAAAGCAAAGCAGGTGGCATGGATGGCACGAGTGCAAATGCCGAGCCAACGCGTCCTCTTCACGTTTCTGATTCTGAGCATCAGAAAATATCTGGCGCACACCAGAAACTGTCCCTTATTCATGACAAAATATTGCTGTTTCTTTGTGGAAATGACAATCCATTCTTACTGCATTTTGTGAACATCCACTATATCCATGAAGTGGGCCAGATGTTTGTAATTCCTGTAACTCTTGTACTGTCATTTCCACACAAGATCATATCAGACAGGGCTCCTGTGTGCGCAACAGTAACTGTCCCATGTGCACTGCTCACCGATACTAAAAGATTTTTTGTTTTTTGTCATGTCCTATTAGGGGCTTGGTTACTTTTATCATGACATTATTCAAAATAATGTTTTTTGTTTTTTTTGTAAGATGCAAGTTATTGTTTTCTATTTTCACTTGGCATTATTTAATTGAATTTATTTTGTCTGTACGAGATAAGCTATTGTTTTCTACTTTTTTAGGGAAATTGCTTTTCGCTTTATAGTTGAAGTGTGGCCTTTTTTTCACTGGATGTTTTCATTTACATGATTTGTGTTTTGATTTCAATTGTTCAAAATGTCAAATAATTAGGTTATCTTGTGTGTTAAATTATTTAAAATCTCAGGGATAAGATATGTACTCTTTCATTAGAAAAATCCCATCTTATTGAAGAATATTTTTAGTACAGATTGTGACAGACTCAATGAGGGCAGTGCAATCTTTTTTCAAATAGCATATAAGATAAATAGTCGTTAATTAATAGTAATCGAGCTAAATGTTTGAAATCGTGATATTGATTTGAAGTCGTATCGCCCAGCCCTACCTCTGTCTGATATGGCGTCATGGTGTCAGCAGCCTGTCCTCTGCTGAGCCATTTTTCTCTTAACGTTGCAAAGTTTGAAGGCATTTGGGGGGGGTGGCAAATGAGAAGCCATTTAGTGCACGGTAAACAACTAAAGCACTTCAAGTCTTTAAATCCTGACAGCAGGAAAGAGAGAGAAAGTCTGATAGAGAGTGATGTGATGAGGCGGATGGTGGCGGAGGAGTCCATGTAGAGTCTCTTTCCCAGTGGGAGATGACAAATGCCATATGTCCTGAGCACAGCGCTTGTGTTAATCCTTGGCGGGTCCCAACAGGCCCACATCCGACTGCGACCTCTGCACAAACCCCACTCCACCAATCTCTCCCTGAGCTTCCACTGGGAGGATGAATGATCCACGGAGGGATGATGGTTAGGCGCAGCTCAGAAACAAAAAACCTTCCTTCTTTCTTTCTTTCTTTCTTTCTTTCTTTCTTTCTTTCTTTCGTTCATTCTTTCATCTCTCTTTTTTTCTTCCTTTTGTCTTTTTTCTTTCTTCATTTCTTCCTTTAGTCCTTTCCTCTTTTCACCCTTTCTTATATGTGTCCGTTGTTCCTCAAGGGGAATATTGTCTTATATTTTTGTCAGTGAATGTCATAGAAAGGCTTTAGTAGAAGGACTGATGACTCCTGCGTATGTGAATTTAGATTTCCAGCCATACCCTCAGCCTTAAGCTTTGCTGAACGCTGAGGGTCACCCAACTGAAACCTGAAGCAGCTTAACTGTAATCATCTGGATAAGGGATGAAGTTTCTTTGTTTGAGAGTTAAATCTACTACATCAGTGAATGAGTAATTGGTCCTATTTATATTAACATTTACACATTTAATCATTTTTCTTACAATGTGCACAACAAAAGAGTTAATAGCTCATGGCTCCATGGTCACGAGTGTCCCTAATATCACAGTGATATGGAGGTTCTGAATGGGCGGACAGTGACCTTCTTGTGTTCTGTGGAGGTATTGCAGGTGGTCATTGAAAATGACTTCAGTAGTGTCATTGGAATGCGAGAAGCAGTCAGACTTTTTTTTTATTTGTAAGAATTCAAAAAATTTGGCAACTCCATACCTCTGTGAAAGTGGATTTTCCTCACTGGCATCAGGCCGAAGCCAGAAAATGACATGAGACTGTTCCTGTGCACCACTGTACTGCCGGTGATAGACAGATTGTGGGCAACTCACAACATCCAGAATTCTCATTAGTAGTTAAGAAAAAAATCTAATCTCAGCCCCTGTCTAGGTCTAAAATTTAGAAATTAATTTAATACAGAACACCAAAAGCCATCACTGCCTTTAAGGTGGACTTAAGGAAACAAAACTGAAGCAAGGTTTATGTTAATGATGATCCCAACAAAGCCTATTAGGCTTTTTTGAACACACTGATTGTGCTGTATGAAAAAAACTGTCTGCTGAGAAAACTCACAAAAAATATATGTGGACAAGCCATGGATCACCAAAGGGATAGAAAGCACGTGTAAAAAGAAAAATTAATTATATAGGAGATTTTTGAAACATAGAATGAAGGGTGCAAAAAACAAATATAAAACACAGAAATAAATTAAGTATAATGAGATCTAATTTGAAAATGCATTATCACAAGTTATTGGACCATTATAGGAGTAACACACAAGGGACATGGAGAGTGCTTAACAGCATAATTAAAAAACATACAAAAAAAACAGATAATCCAAATTACTTTATGAACTATAACAACATACTTAAAAATAAAACAAAATAAATTACCAATAAATTCAATGATTAGTCTGTAAATGTTGGTAATAACTTAGCAAATGAGATAGTGGAGCCAAGGAAGGTGTAAATGAAGACATTGTTCATGAAAACTTTAACACCATCTTTTCTAGGGATGTTGATGAAAAGGAAATACTTGACATTCTTAATAGATTTAGGGGAGAAAAGTCCACTGGTTGTCTTTAGGTAAAAACAATAAAGAATGCATAGAGAAACTATTGACACGTATTTGTAATCAGTCCTTCCAAACAGATGGCAAAATGAGAATGGCAAAATGGAAAAATCATTCCTATTTATAAAAGTGGAGGCAAACATCTATTCTCCAATGATAGACCAATTTCCCTGCTATCCCAGGTTTCAAAAATTTTAGAAAAGCTGTTTGCGCAAAAAATGCATGAGTTTATAGAAAAACACAATATATTGATTGACCATGGCCTTAGACCAAATAGGTCCACCTCAATGGCAGTGATGGAACTAGTAGAAGAGGTTTCTACTGCCATAGACAACAGGGAATATACTGTGGGGCTGTTTATAGACAAAAAAAGGCTTTTTATACAATTGATAATGGCTTATTAATGAAGAAACTGGAAAATATGGTATTAGAGGGATAGCCTATTCATGGATAAGAAGTTATCTTAATGACAGATATCAATATGAACAAATTAATAATGTTTAATCAGATTTGTCAAATGTTACTTGTGGGGTGCTGAGTCAGGAATTTGACCCATTGGCCAAAATTGATTTTAATCTCTGCTCTAATATCAGCCAATCAGTACGTCTGTCCACTTTGAAGCAGATCCAGGCATAGATTAAACATTTTCTACTATCAAAATGAATTCAATGAAATATGCTGACTTAGCAGAGGTTTCTGATTTCTAAGTACCTTTTATCATTATATGGCAAATGTAGGTTAATGTGGGTTAAAGGGAGATGCATCACCTGTGTCACCTATTGTTCCATCAGTTCACCTACCCCTCTCTACAGGAAAAGATATAAATGCAAAATGAGGTGAAAAATTGATAATTAATCTGCTGTGGGTGACTCAGGCACAGCATTACCCAGGCCTTCCTAACCCTGTTTGTCTGGCTAACATTAAGGGGGCTAATTTTCAAAATCCAGCGTGCAGTCAATTTCTCAGGATGCCTCGGGGTGTAAAAGGTAGGGAATAACGAGTTGGGGGGGCAGGGAGGGGGGTTCATTTTGCCTGCCTTATTTACCCCTATGCATCATCCAGCGGCTCCCATTTGACAACGAGTGACGGTGGGATTGAAATTAGCCTCACTGTGCCTGGCATTCAGAATTTATGACACCACGCGGGTATTTGTCCAATGTGTACACAAAAGTGTGTATCTGTGTTTGTGTGTGCAGAGAGTATATCGGAGAAGAAGAGATAAGCAAGAGGGGGCGCAGGGAGAAAAACATGAGAGCCAAACCTGGAGAAATAGATCTTTTTAATAACAGTCAGTGAAGTTAATGCAGCTTACCTTGTAGTGCCGACAGCAGGAGGTGGAAGAGGGGGGTAAGGGGGAGTTCTTTGACAGACAACACACGTCATGAGAAACGTTAAGAGTGGAGTTTACCTACACAGGAGTCAGGCCTTGGTGTCTGATCACTATTTGCTGTACAGAGACGGCAGGCAACATAAAAAACAGGAGGGGGAAGTGGAGACAGAAAGAGGGAAGAAAAAATCAAACTCTTAATACTATTGTGTGCCTATAACCATCTGTCACAGCTAGCCTGGAGATGAGACTGAGATTAGGAGGAATAAACGTCGAGGCTGTAGAGCATTGGTAAAGCCTTCAGGGCAACAACAACAAAAAACAAAAAAAAAAGAAGTAGGTGGAGGCGGCAGAAGAAGAGAAACGAGCCGAAAAATCAAACTCATGGGGGACATTCTAATTCTGAGGCAGTCATGGATTACAGACTGTAACCTGCTCTGACAATGGGGAAAAATGACGGGCAATATTATAGCACAGACTTGGAGGGGCTTCCATGATGATGTTGACGGCAGCAGCAACATAGATGATGATGATGGTGATGGTGATGATAGCAGTGGCAGCAATGATGGTGATAATAATGGTACACACATTTCCATCCTGCGTTGCTTCAGTCAGAAATGAAAAGGCAATGGTAGGAAAGGAGGAGGAGGGTAGGGGTTGAAAATAGCAACGCCCAACACACACACACACACACCTCTTTTCCCCAAATGCTGAGGGCTTAAGGAAACGCATTTGGTGGCTCCTGAGGCATCCGTGGATCTCCCCCACTTAAATTTACCGTGAAGGTTCTTAGACTCCCTATTCAGCCAGGATGTTCTCATTTATTGCTTTTAGAAGAAAACCTAACAAAAGTACAGTGTCATTGCTTTAACAGAGCTGAGCTCTGGAAGAATGCTGTGCTGGAAAAAGGCCTTATTTACCCCCTCTGAATTGTTCTGTGCAATAAGACACAAAGCACCACAAGCTAATACTTAAAGGCTTCTTAGGGTACTTTACCCCTCAAGCATCAATGTACACAGTAAAATTGTGGTTATTTTTTTATTTGTCATGAATTTTCCTAAATTCAACATACTGTTGGTTTGGGCTAGTGACAAAATGGTCATATGTCACTCATATTGAAGATGTACATTTCAGAAGTTATATTGCAGCATTTTAACAGCTTCTGATATTGTTTTGGTCTCCCCGGTCTCCTGTAGTGTCTGATTGAGTTTTACAAGTTGTTGTCAGTATGTTTGCATGCTCTTTAAGTCATGATCCACACATACATGTGTTTTTTGTAAAATTCAGCCTTTCGTCCACATAATAACACTGTTTTAGGTTACTGATAAACAGAGCTTTTGGAAAACTCCTGCCATGGTGAAAATATTCAGAAACTCTGTTTTCGTTGTTGACGTGTGAACACGATAAACTGAGTTTTTGTTTGACACGTCAGGTTTGTGCCGTTATGTCCTGTGTTTGACATCAGAGTGTGCTTTATTTACTTTATTTACTTGATGTATTTACGCAATGACGGGCATGACCAAAATAGTACTGGTTCAGATCTTGCTAACACGATTTCTTGCATTGTTACACATAATACTTACTTGCACTATATTGAGGAACAGAGGTGTCGAATGCGCTACTGAGATCACTGCCACGTCCAAGGTTTGCCATGCTCTTAACAGCACTTGACAAACTGTTTTTTTATTTTAATATTGACAGATAATTATTTAAACCGTGCATGTGTGGACAGGAATTTTTTAAGAAAGGGGTAGGAGAACTGCCATTTTACAAAATACCTGTGAACAAATGGACTAGGGATAAAACTTTGAATATGCAATTGGATACTGAATTTAAGGCAAGGAATTGATTTTTTTCAAACATTTTGTATACACAGGAATGCAATTGAATTCCGCACAAATCAAAATATATGTACTCTATTCAGGCATGAAAATGATGTAATTGGTACAAACCTACTCAAACTGCTTTTTATCAATGGATGGACTTGCACCATACTGTGATTGCACAATGTGTCATGTATAATTGCAGGACCAGTTGATTGTGTTTGGATATGGCTTCTTTGCATATTTGCCTTTAATCGCAGGAAAGACCTAGTACTTTGGAACGACCCCATTTTCATTGTGCTGTTTTTATGTTCTTTTTGTTACTCTGTTTCGTTTAATGTGTGTTTCTAGTTTTTACTTTAATTGCACAAAATAAATATTTAAGACTTAAATCATCAATGATCTCCCTACTTCTCGGAATCTTGAAGCAGTTTGTGATTGGGAGCACCGATAACCTTTGTAAAATCACATGGTGCAACGTAGTTAGGTTCCTCTGGCTAAGACTCAGCTGTCTGCTTACAACTAAAAGACAACAGTGGTATTATATGTTGAACAATAATGTACATATATACAACAGGGATGACCGTGATGATTTGGTAGGAGTTAAGGAACCCACAGACATAAAACAAATGTCCTAGTATTCAATTGCAGATCACTTTCCACCTCATAGTCATCGTGAAATTAGCAACTAGCGTTACTCTCTTCTCTGTCTACTATCACTATCACACAAATCCCAGGAGACCAAAGTAATCAATGGCCCAAACTGGCTATTATTCTGGATTATGGCCTATCACTTATTCAGAACTGAAGATGTTTTTGTATGTTGAGGCATATCTCTCTAACCCCTAGTATGTATAACTGTAGCTCTGACTGTGTGTGTGTGTGTGTGTGTGTGTTTTGAGCTGCCCTTCCCGCTGCCCTTGTCATACTGGTCCCAGTGCTTCAGGCCTCTGCTGGTTGGACAGCTTGGGTCAAGGTCTCTCTTCCCCTGCTCTGACCGACGGGCTGTCACATCAACTGCAGGCTCAGTCATGCACACACTCACACAAACGCACACGCTCATTCACACAAATATACACTTTAGTCAAATGATGAGCTTACGTATCTCCACAAAAACATTGACTTCCGTGCATGGTCTCAAGTGTACACACAAATTAATGCTCTCTCTTTCCCTCTCTCTCTCTCGCTCTCTCTTTCCCTCTCGCTCTCTCAGACCCCCACTGTTTTGAAGATTGACATTGAGGTTTATTGCTGATAATACTCCAAGCTAAAATGGCAGAGCAGTAGCATCTTAATGGGAAATGGACTAATTTCCTAACCCAATGAGTACAAGCGTGGGTCACGCCCATATTTGGTCAGCTGGGGCATCTAACCTATTTGCTCTTGGTCCTGGGATTGCCTGTTAATCTCTGCACCCAAGGAAAATGACAGGTCCACTGCAAATTTATTAAATGTTTTCCATTTGTTACTCTAAACAATAACTCAGGCCATCTACCATGCCTTAATATGCATCAAAAGAAGACCTAGAATCTTCCAGACAGTTTGATGGGTGATCTCTGCAAAAATGACTCGAGTTTTTTCAATAATGGGTAAGAGGATCCTAAAACATTACAGACTAACATTGCTACAGTAGAATAGAGAACAATTCTGAATTGACTGTAAAAAATTATCAAAAAGGTCACTATTTATCTCAATACGTTCACTACTTTAAGAAATATTAATTAAATTAATCAGACAGAATATGTTCAACTCACAGCACTCATCTTCTTTTCATTTAAAAAATGCAAAATTTCCCAGCATTAAAATATTCACAAATTTTCATAATTTCCCCACATTTTTCCAGTTTTTGAGACAGTACTGACTGTTATTGACCGTTTGTTTTAACCTAATTATTTTAAGTAATTTATGTGCATTGATGGATCAGCAGTGATGTCTAAGTTGCTGCCATATTCTCTGTATTTCAACACAGCACCAAGTCCCATTGCTATTTTGGGCCGTTCTTCATTAAAGCCATTAGTGGTTCATGAGGCGTTGAGGTGTCCTCGTGCTAATTAGGTGTCTATATTTCTGTATATCGTTATTGAATTTATTTTATATTGTGCTTCATAGTAAATAATGTTTGAATTTTAAAACACACCTCTTGGGTGCAACATAAAGGGGAATTTTTAATCATTTTCTGTAAATGAAAGGACCCAGTCTGCTTTTTTCCAACCATTTTTCATAATGTGTCCTAATGAGTTTGTAGGCTTCTTAACCAGATACATATTTTATTTTCATATTTGAAAAAAATTATGTTTTCCCGCACATGCACACTGTACCCCGTCACAGCAGGAGAAAAAGAGAGATGGATGAAGTGGGGGGGTAAGTGATTATTGCTGTCAACACAAGAGATGAAAAGAGGGATGGTAAAAGGAGGTAACATAGTTGATGGTGGCAGTTGCCTCAGCAACCTTTTTATTTAGTATTTTTTCATCATTTATTCCTGTGGCTCCAATGATGCGGTGTATAAATGTAGCC
>OMNV01025945.1:65065-112565 GCA_900303265.1 Brotula barbata
CCCTTACATTAATTAACCTCCCTTTTTCCTTGTTGGGGAGGTGTGTGTGTGTGTCTACGAGTGTGTGCATATTTCAGGGGGAATGTTTTAGAAAAAAAATCTGTTATCATATATGCACAGCAATTAATTGCAGGGAGAAGGGGGAAAAAAGAAAGAAAGCTAGTTTACAGTCCTCCCTGTGGTGGCTCTATGTTCCTGTGTGTGCTGGAGTTACATTATATCAGAAAGATGAAGGAGTGTTGGTTGGTGGTGGGGATCTAATGTCTGTATGATGAGTAAAAAGGGTATTAAAATTAAGGAGGGAATCACGGCGGAAATCAGCCATTGCTTTACCACAAGGGAATGGAGCAAATAAATAAGCTTTGCTAATACCTCACCTTACGGAGTTGTCTTTGTACCCAGCTGATCCGTGGCTGTCTAACGTTAATTTGTTTTCAGATTTTATTATTAAGCTAGCTGTTACACAGGCTTTTTGACCTTCAGTGACATCAACGGTGGCAGGATTTCAGTGTAAATGTTTTGAAAATGTGTTAAAATGAAAAATAGGAGTCTTGACCAGTTGAGACGATTCAGTGGTCTTCGTAATGTCATGTTAACCTGGATCGGATTGATGTTGAAAACCAAATGACGATTGAGAATGAGATGTACAAAATGTTTTGCATGAGAGAGAGTTGTTCACAGAGCTATTCGGTGCATGGTTAGCCTTTGACACATGTCTCAAATAAAAGGAGAAATAAAGTCACTTTTCTGTAAAATAACAAACATTTATAAACAAACCATTCAAACATTTTTCACTTGTTTGAAAAGCCAAACAAGGTTAAATGTCTCTATGACGGTTTCATTGGCTGCAGCCAAAGGTACGCACACACGTAGACTGGAAAAATACAAACACAAATTTCATTGATTATCTCTGAACAACACCTTTTAAGTTAACTAAGCTTTATGCTGCTGAATAGTCTTGTCGTCCGACGGTCGGTCGATCTGTACATTTTGTGGCAGTTTGGCCCCGATCTCACTGCAACACAGGACAAATAGGTTTGACTGTGATTAACAAATTGGTCCCAACCCCACCAAGAATCATTAATCAACACACCCTTTGACTACCCTTAACCATGCCCCATATTAGTCTCCTATTGTGAGTAGTTTCCATATCATTTCTGACACGTGAGAATATCAATCGCATGCAATTTTTGATAAAAAGAAGCATACAACCCTTCTGTATGTGTGCACTGTGTTGTTTTAAACAAAACACATTTTTTTCAGAGGCTGAATGAGTCATTGCTCAGTGCTGCGAGCAGCTGTGATAGGTAACTCTCATTTCCTACAATAAAGTCTTGAGTGTGAAAAAGGGGAAAAATGAAGGGGGGTAAATTAGACTTAATATCAGGCCCATGTGACAATGTTTTTATCTGCTAATTTCTCAAGCGCCATAATGAGATGATACCGAGTGATGGAGCGATTTGAATTTAAATGATATAATACTTGAGATAGCCCTAATTCACCCATACATATTTAATCTGACATATTATCTCGCTCCTGCGTCGACTTGATATGATATGACAGCTTGGCCGCTGCACCAACGGGGGGAGAGAGAAAAGTCTCAGTAGTTAGGTGTGCGTTGTTCAAAAGGAAGGTGGCCATGAATTCACTCCCAGTAATCAGAGTCATTTTAAACGGCAATTGGGACTGGCTTGGTGGAAACAATGACTCGTGGTACTACACGCTGATACAAAATGTCAACATGGTAAAAGACATTATTAAGACAGCACTATCTATTTGACTGTGTTGAGTAACATCTTTGCTGCATGGCAAGACTTTAATTGACGCAATGGTTTTACATGGTCTTTTTTAACAAACTCCTGGCAGATGCTATATATTTTGCCAGTTATCGTTTCCAGAGATAAAGAAATCTGTTTTTCTTTTCTCTGATGGATTTTTACCTATTTGACTTTCACACATTCTCTCAGTTTTTTATAGTATATACAAAAAAAAAAACCTGACATACACCTTTGATTAACTTTGTTGAAGCTCAGGAAGATTTGAGTACTTGTTTGTTTTCTGTGTGTGTTGTTTCCTGTTTTGAGTCGTATTCTTTGCCGGTATACCTGCATTTGGCACATTGTTTTCTTTTTGAGACCCTATCATGTGCCTAAATAACCTCTGGTTTAACTTTGGTCACTGGCCCAAGGACAGCAAGACATGAACAGATACAAATCTGGACTCACCAGCATCTGATCATTTTCCTCACTTTGTCTCTTTTGCTGTGCGCACTTTATAACACATTTACCTCTTCAATAATCCACTGAAATGGCAGGTACTGCTACGGTTTACACACTTCTCTTTACACAAGAAATCAGTCAACCTGGGTTACACTCAGGATGTCACATCTCCCACATAGGCCATAACCAGCCAAGTGTGTTTTGTGCCAGGAGATAATTGCAACTATAGGAGGGTAAGAAATAAGAGATTTGCTCAATTAACCAATATAGCACAGCTGAGGACAGCACCTGTGCATACTGGAGGCTCTGCTTTTCCACTGCGGCGCAGATAACATGGCCGATTACCCTCTGGAGTGTTCAGCCATCAAGCTCTGTCTTTTGCATCCCCTACCTGGTGCAAGGCAGGGAGTAGCACACGCAACCACATTGTGTTTAATTGCTCTCTGGGTGTTAATATGCACTTGTGTTTGGAGTGTTTAATTTTCGCCCGCCTGGTGTAATGATAGGCAGATAGCTTGCTGCCAGTTTTTAACAGTTGGATAAAATCTTAGCCGCACTGCAAGCATGCGTTTGCCATTGGAGCACGGAGAGGCCCTGCTGTTTTCCTATATGAGACAAGGAGTCTGAGATGAAATGACCTGTTTATATCCAGCTGTCTGTTACACAGCACCTCATCCTAAAATAAGCTTTCACAAACGTTTGTTGTTTAAAGGTAAAACACTTTTTTAATGCTCCTAAAGTCAAAGTGATTCTCACCAACTTTCACTTGCATTTGAAGTTGCCTGGAAAAAACTGACATTTTTTGCTGACAAAGAAATACTGGATGTGAGATAATATAAGTTGCAGTATTTAAGATTAAGTCAATATTTTTTAGTCATGCAACAGAACAAAACATAGCAATTATCAAGAAGAAAATTTAAGTAAGAAATCAGGCCTCACAGACTTGTGAGCAAAAAACACAAAAAAGAATTAGAACGGATGATAATTGCAAGTACAATGCATATCTCAGATATTGATAGTAATATGTGCTCTCTATCACACAAAAATCTCCATTCTTCTCCATTATCACTATACAACACATATATTTAAGTGATACAAATACAGAAATACGCTAGATACCATCACTATTGAAAGAAAGTTTACTTTGTTCTTCACCAACTGCTAAATTCAGCTTGAACGTCAAGTTAATAATTGTTTTTTCTGTCATCCTGCCCCCTATAGATATTTTGTATTACATGAGATCAGATCACAAAGTAAAACACATTAATCTTCCTGTCAGAGAAGTAAAATAAGTGATGGGCAGCAGCGTCTGTATCAGTGCCCCTTGTTGCTCTTTCCCCCAACGCAAACAACACAAACAGTTTCTGCTGGCAACATTGCATCAAAAAAAAAGAAGTTGCTCAGCAGATGTCAGTTGTTGTGTGTATCTCGGGCAGTTTCCATTCACTTGTGCATTCATCTTCTATCAAAGAGGGCTTATCTGAATAAAGTGCTTAAAAGCTTTTCAGATGCCTGGTGATCTGAACCATTTTTGGCATGATCTGCAGACTAAACAAACCATAATGATGCAAGCTTGTGTAAAGATGTACACTGCAGCCAAACAACAAAAGCCTGTGCTTGATGTTTTTATTAATGTTTTTTCTTCTTTTCATCAGCTTTTTTTTCAGTTTTTGGATCTAACAGAGGGGTAACTTTTTGTTTACTCCGGTAGAGGGGCACAGAAAAGTATAGAGTCTTAGATATGTGAAAAAAAAAGAAAAGAAAAAGAGAGACTATCTTATACAATAGTTGGTCCTTTGTTGTTTGTCTGTCCTGGCCTTGCAATCTCAACTTTCTCTCAGGAGAGTGAAGTGTTCAGCTGTGTTGTGTATGCTCTGTAATAAAAAATGTGCGTGCAAATATAGTAGTATGGTTTTTACAGTCAGTTCTCAATGCTGAAAAGGTGGTAATGCTGGGAGTGAGACTGGTTTATTTTCTAGGACGATATAATAAGGATAGTGTCAATCCCACTGCCGCAAAGAAAAACGGCAGCAGCATTAAGTTTTTAAGTCTTGCTGTATTTTGTAACAAGGTTGGATGAGGGAAGAAAGTTAGCAGACATCCTCTCAAGACCTGCTGGTCTCATTTCAATGCAGAGAAAGGAGTGCTGGGGCTGTCGTCTGAAGTCACAACTTCTGGCTCACATGGCAGAGTGAGACGTGGTGCGATCAGCTCGCTAAAGCCAATCAAAAGACCTGAATTCTATTTGTTTTGTTTCAAGGGAAGACGACAAAGGGGGCCTCAAGGTCTTCTTCAAGATGGCTCTGAAGCCTGAGAGGAGACGGGTGGAAAAAAAAAAAGAAAGAAGGAAGACCGAGGCTTTCAAGTGTCCGTCCTTGGTGGGACCTTTGCCGTGGTGCCAGGTACACAGCTTTTAGGAAGGGTGGGCAGAGGAAGGGGCTGTTTTTTCATGTTTCCGCGTGGTTTGGAGATATTAATATTCTCAAAGACTGAATTTTCTCCCCCGGATTGAAATAATGGATCATACTTAAAAGGGGAAGAACTCATTTCAGGTTTTAATACGGTAAGCCTGTTGGAACCAATTATTGGAGGTGCTTTGCCATTGTCATCTTGCATTTCTCCTTGAGGAGATTAACTGGCAACGCTGAAAAGGCCTCACTGTATCCGGGAATTTGCTCATTCCGAGACTGCCTGAAATGAAATATTTTTCTTGAGATGGGTACTATCTATGTGTGTGTGTGTGTGTCTGCATGTTGGCACGCGTCAAGATCCAACGTGTTTTACGTATTTTGGCTTCATGTTCTACCTAATTATTGCAATTTGATCCTAAGGCAGGAGTGGTCTAATCCTCTACTGTACTGCAGAAATCCTGTTTGAAAAAGTTTGGTAATAAATTTGGCTGGTTTAATGGAGACTGGGATAGAAGCACTGACAGCAGAAGGACAGCCTCCCCGGGAAGCTCCACTGTTTCCTCATATCCAAATACAACAAAGCGAAAAACAAGAAAACAAAAAGCTCTCATTTCCTCACTTTCTACTGTTCATTTCATCACTGTCCTAGAATGCTACAGACTCTCTATCTCTCTCTGTCTCGCTCTCTTTCTCTCTCTCGCACCCACAGGTTGTCATTGGTAAGAAAAGGAGCTTTTGCAGCGTTAGCTGAGCTTTGGCTTTGTCCCATGAGCTGCAGGTCACCCCTAATGATGCTGCTCTTCAAATTCTGAAAATTCAGTCTTAAAGTAAGCGGTTATGTTATGAAAGCAAAGATTACATTTTTTATCTCAACGAACAGAAATCACACAAATATACATCCACAAACACTGGTAAGAACGCATTGTATATATGTACTGTATATAGATCTCCAGGTTGGATTGTTTCTTGAGTTTTATCGTATGGTGGGAAAAGACTGGTCCTCGTTTCGTTAAGAACCTCCTGGGACTTTCCGCAGACCTCCTGGGATTTGTGAACCACTTTCAATTAATTTGATAGGACGTATGCTGCCTTTATCCTCAGGTACGGTATCTTTACTGTTATTGATTTTTACAAACAAATGCTTTGTGTGCTTTTGCACTGCAGGTAAGCTGACAGATCTGAGCAGACATCATGTGATCCTTAGTTACTGGGGTAAATCTGTGAATAGGGAGCTTCAATCTTTTATCACACAGTGCAATATTATATTTGCTACCTAAACCTCACTGCAGGACATGCTCCTTTGTTATTTCAGATCCTCCCCATGCCCCTCCTCCGCCTCCCCCTCCTCCAGGAGTGCCAGGACTAAGCATCATTCTCGGATCATTACTCCTCAAAGAAATTTAAGCACGGGATGCCATTTAATTTTTTTCCTCCCCAAATGCAGTCCGTCATTAGAAATCCTAGCTGTCATGCTGATGCCATTTTTGGTGCGGAGTGTTTGTTGCCTCATTTCTTTTAATTTTATCTCCATTAGCTTAATTCTTTTTTAATATTTCCATCTAACGAACTTTACAGTCCATTTTGTCTCAGTGTCTTGCTAAGCGAGTTTTATGAAGCAGGCAGTTGGCTTTTTCCATTTGAAAGCGGGTGAGGAGGGGGGAGGAAGGAGGGGAGGGGTAATCGAGGAGAGCCCCAGTGCTTTTGTCAGCTTATTTTTGGCACCTTAGCTAGCAGTTCTGCTCCTTCGCCTTGATTATACAAGCAAACAACTGCATGAAGTTCATTAACAATAAAGCACAGGCTAATTAAGCCGAGCCCCTTAGACAAACCAGCGCTGTCATCCAGCATGTGTTCGCAGCTGATTGAGCTGTTAAAGATTTACCTTCACTCGTCTTTTACCTCCTGCTCTCCCTCACTTTCTCTCGCAAGGACCTTTGCTGATTTGCCTCAGAGGGTATTTTACCTTATAGATTCTCAGTTGCTGGGTTGTAAACACTTCAAGGTACAGCGACCTTACAAGGCCAGAACAGTGTTTACTTTCTCCTGATATTATGTTTGGCTTTGTTATGCTGTGGAGGACATTGAAAATATTCAAGGAATACTGTCTGTCTTCATTTGTCCATCCATCCATCCATCCTGATCTATTAATTCTTTACTGAGTATCACACAACCTTGTATCACTGTGAAACAGCATGCTCATCATGCTACTCCGTATCCTGTAACATGGTGTCATAAATTATATCTGAATCAGTCCTGTGTCTGCCCAGAGGTTGTGAGATACACCATTAGCAAAATGTCCCTCAAGCCCTTTGTTAATGTAATTTGCTTAATTGCCCTGTATCAGTATACATATGAGATGTGTTCAATTATTAAGGTCCACTGAGAGCAATCAAGTAATATTTATTTTAATACTCAGATCCTCTTATGGTTGTTGATCCCTTTTTATTTGCTCAATGTCCACTGACTCTGAAGTGGGTTAAGAAGGTGGAATGTAACCAGAGGGTCACATTGGATCAGTCTAAACACAATGTCCTGTTGAAGTGTCCTTGAGCAAAATGTTGAGCCTTTGATCTGCTCCTTCATTCTGAATAACGTACTTACAGATGTACTGTATCTGCCAAGAGCCTGAGCTTACAGAAAATGCTGTATATGTTGATGTGTCAAATTGCACAAAAATTCCTTGCTCAAGATTTCTTAGAAAGCACTTGTTAATGTAAGGCTTCTCAGATACAGTGTGGACAACTGAATTGCCAACCTTAGTTCGCAATTGAACTTGTTTTCCTGGTAACCTTCAAGCTACCTTCAGCTGCAGCTCCTCTTTCTTCTTCTTCATCTCCTCCTCCTCGTCGTTGCGGGTGATTCTGCTTCACCCCAGGGAGCAAAATGCTGCCGTTCCCCACTGCGACTGCTCCTTTCCATGTTTAATTACAGGGGAGGCTGAGAAGTCTGTCTCAGATGAGTTGATGGATGAAGCTTGAAGAGGGATGGAGTGGCAGAGGGGTAAATGGTGAAAGCTACAAGAAAGTGGCCTTAACCTCTAAGACATGAGCATGGAATCTGATTGGGAGGCACAAATCAAATGTTTTCTAGGGTACGTGCGTATCAGCCAGATTTCTTTTTGTAAACAAATGAATATTCACACGACACAACCAAAAACTGTACTCGGTGATAACAATTGTTATTTTTATACCAAATAAAGTGATTCACAACCGAACGTGATGACGGTCTTGAGCACCTTAGATAGATAGAAAAACCATTTACTAATATTTATGCTTAATCTGTTCTAGATTGTTACTACTAATTATTTTATTATGAACAGAAGATGATGATTTTAATAGGACCCACCACACACAAATAGGCATCCAAACTCAGGACTCGGCCTGAACAGTTGGTACAGCAGCCTACACTGATTGCCCACTGACAGGTCTTTGGGGTTGTGTTTGGTGGCCGTCTGAACAAAGTACTTATCGGTTGTAACACTAACATGATGGTTTGTTGAAGATAATTTGCAGTCCAACCTGACAGTATTTTGAAAGAATTGAAGACAGTGAATATGGTGAAATGTAGCCTCTGTTGTGAACCATTAATGTGAGAAAAGCATGCAAACATCCACTTAAATTAGTGTAGCCACTGGCAGGCACATGCTGACAGACAGCTGTTTAGCAGAGAGCAGAAGAGTACAGAGAGGAGAGTTGCATTATTGCTTATTAATCGTTATGCTGTTATTCTTGTAATTATTTATTATTGTTAAGCGGTTGTTATTCAGGGCATGGCTGGAGTGTATTATTGGTATTAATCTTTACTCTGCTGCACATTATGTTTAATCGTAAAGGTTTACAGTCTTTATATGGTTGTGTTGTGTTGTCGTGCTTATTGTTATGTTACATACCCCCTCCACGCCAAAAATTCCTTTGCATACCCAAATAGGGATTTTCGCAAATTTTCACATTCCTGCCACTCACACACATTGAAGAATTTCATCATGATAATCCAAAAGTTTGAGAAATTACGCAACGAATAGTTAACTCCATTGTGATCCCGCAATTCCATGATACTATCCCTGACACGTGACAGACTGCAAATTAACCATCCTTGACTGTCACTTTCATGGTGCTTCATTTCAGCTTCTGTTGTCCGTTTCTGTGACTCTCTAGATATAACACTGGGAGCAGTAGGGAGAGAGGGGTGTGGGATTTTACTATAATCAAATGTCATCGCCAGTGAAGAAGCATCATCTCAAAGTTGCAAAGAAAAGAAAAGTTGATCAAGAGAACCAATAATTCAAAGAGGAATGGACAGAGGAAATGAATGTATTCTCCCACAGTCCAATGTTCTTGATCTGCTCCGGAAAAAAAAGTGGCCATCATAAAGAGTGCAATGCGACAACACCCCAGGACAGACACACATGAAAAAAAATCAGATGTCCAGTAGTTCACATAGCACATACGTATGAATTACACACACATTCACACATACCACATCTATAACCTATATTATAGGTTATGAATGTTAATTTATGTCAGCGGAATTTACTGGCATTGTTCCAGACCTTTGTCCAAACAAAATTTGTAAGTGGGTTCAATAAAAAGTTTTGAGAACCCCTCATATATATTATCATTGTTGTCATGTATTTTTTGCCATAGTTAGGTTTTGCAGGGAAAATGTATCAAAAATAAATAAAGAGTGTTTTTCTACCAGAATTGACACATGCACAGACACAACTATGAAGGCTGAGCTCAATCAAAATATACTGTAAGAAGCTGAAATCGTGATCAAACACTGCAAACTGCCAGTGTCTCTGACTATGTAGGTAGCTCAGAACTTTTTTCAAAGCTGGTTTGGAAACGAGGAGTTGGCAGTGATCAAAAGCCGTGAAAGGAACCTGCATAGAGATACACACTGTGCTAGTTTGAGGACAGGCGCGACATACGAGCCGTCAAGCACTGATATGAATCTATGCTGTAATTCAGAGAAAAAGAGATTAGAAGAAGATAATGGTCTCATATCTCAAAAGTTAACAGTGAGGCCTGCTTGAACTGTGAATAATCTTATAATTACTGATCTAATGCCATAAGGCCTGACAGAAATAGAGAAAGCAACGCTTGGATAGGACATAGTTAATCAACTGTGAGCTCCTAGTTGGATCATCAGTACTCCAATGCACGCTTAAGACAGGAGTGATGATAGGTATAAGTTTAAATGACAGCTTAAAGGAACATTACACTGCACTCTTATTTGGTTAACTTCTCATATGAAATGGTTCAAAAATGTGACATTTTTAATGTGTCTCACAGCCTTTTATTGCCCCCTCAATTTGTGGTAGTTTTTGCTATGCAGTGCCTCAGGCTATTTTTCTGGAGGGGAAATCGAAAATGACAGCAGTTCCCTCACCTTGTGTTCTTTTGATCCCCAACCCACAGGCATACTGCCGATGTGATTGTGTAAGCTTATGTTCCATGTTCTACCTTCAGTATGTGTGAATGATAATAAAAACACCATGCTGTCAGCCCCCTGACTCTGATATCTTCAATTTTTCATCTTTAGTTTTACTTTGGAGAAAACATCCTGACAACCTGCATGCCCAGAATTTGACAGTGTAAAGGAAAAAATCCAACCTCAGAATGCCTTACACTGTTTGATCTCATTTGTGTGTGGTGTGTAGAACATCCCTGCAGTTGTTTGGTGACAAAGATTTTCTTCTCTGCTTTCTGCTTTTCTGCCAGGTAACAAAATAAATGTTGTCTTTACTGTGTTTTGCTGTCACTTATTGTGCGGGGCTGCCGCTCGACACAGGCAGCTTGTATTGATGTTCGCTTTATAGTAATTTTCTGGCTTGTCATTGGCTCACTATTGTCGTCTCACTCGGAAAGTAATGACTTAGCCACCCAGTTTTATAATAATTTTCAAGTATTTTTGAAATTATGGGGGAGGTCCGACAGTTCTGCAAGCAGTATGGGAGGTCTAAGATTGGATTTGTAGCCCCCACACATTACCAGATCATCTGCATGGATAATCATTTCCGACCAGCATTGAGTCGGGAGTGCCCCCGTGGTTGGTGGACTGGCAGTGGGATTAGTTTTGGGTGCTTGTATGCGTGAGTTTGTGTGTTTTGGACACTGTGGCACATTGTGCTGAAGACTAGGTGGCAGTTGGACCCAGGTGTGTCTAATTGTCACATCTGCAGCTGATGGACCAATGATTCTTTGTGACAGGAACCTATTTAGGTTACAGTCACAAAGACTGCAGGACTGCTGCTAGATGCAATATTCTGTTAGCCTTTTCCAAAAAATTAAGCGAAAGTTTTTTCCTCTCTGATTAATACAAGTAAAAAGTGAGTCTCCGTCACTCATTCGAGGAAGCAATCCAGTCACAATAACCAAAATGTCTCACGAGTGCACCTAGTAAAGTGTTGTCATACTGTGTCTTTGGAGCCCTACATAGCATAAGGTGGCTCTGGTACTTTCAGCAAGTTTCTGAATGCCTATTTGATATTATAAGGCCATAGATGCCTATAGAAAGAGTGGCAACAGACTCTGTTCTGAGGTAGATGGCAACTTTCCTGTGAAAGCATTTTCTATGTCACGGCTTTGCAGCATCACGACATCATGATTTCCTAGTTTTTCAAAGCCAAAGTCTCACCAGAGTAAGATTCACTATGTTGGGTTTGCAGACTAGTTGGTCAGTCTACATTGTATTAAATGTTGACATATTTCATTCATTAAATATACAGATTAAAAAATGATCTTAGATATCTTGAATCAATATTGGAATTGTTCAATTGAGAATCGGGATTAATCGATCTTTTTTTTTTTTTACCTACACCTACTAAACTTGGCTGTATCGCATTGTCGTCTCTCTCTCTGTAGTAGTTTATTAATATTGACAATCTGGTTATTTGTTTGTTATACAACGATTGTATAGGTATCTAAGGGTTTTTTTTAATAATTGCACATGTTGCCGATCTCTGTGGTTATCATCTGACAGCAGCCGCATCTCAGAAGCTACAGGAAGCAACAAATGTGTTTCTTTACTTTGAAGCTAATGGTGTCTCCCCAGATGAAGAGTTCCAAAATGTTCCAATTTTATTTACAGGCAGTTACATTTTGGGGCCCCGGGAGTGAGACTTTTGATTACACTGCTGGAAGTTAGTTTTCCAGGGACTAAACATGGACCATAATTAGGTTGCAGATAACATGCAGATTGATGAGCAGTGATGGTGCTGGGCTGAGTAGACTGATGATGGGTCAGAAATTGGCTGATATAATGAAGGAAGTGTATTTAGTAAAAGTGGGCTGATGTTTGCTGTACCAAGAAGCTTTTACTTTTTATGTATTTTTTTAATTTACTTTATGGCTTTGTGTATAGATTATATGCAAGTAGCAATTGGGTCACACATGTTACAATGTGCACAGAGGGGTGCACATCATTTGCTACCAAAAACTCCCAAATCTCACAACCAACTGTATTTCACCTGCAGTAGTCCTAGTCGATATAATACCGCAGATTATTCAGTGTTTGTTTTTTTGTTTGTAAAATTAGTATTTCCATTGTAAAGAAGTGTACATCTCACAGACAACAACATAAACAAATGTTATAGTCACTTAAAGAGGTTAGTTTTATTAAATTTTCTATGCAATTTTTTCAAACTTGTATGTCAACTTGTTGTCATACATATGTCAAAATGTCCTCTCATTGCGTCTTCCTACTATACTGAGGTTTTAGGTCACCCAGTCTGATTATTCCCCACCCCAATCCCTTTTACAGCATTTGGAAAGAACAGAATTTGTTTAAATCTATGCAGTGTGTTACTCTGCATTCATACACGCACACACACAAGTTTACACTTTGAGTGATTGCACTGAAAGTGTGTGTGCATGCGTGTATTGTTTTGAGTAGATGTGAAACACGATGTGACGGCGGTGAGCGATCCCACGAGGCCTTTCGTGTCATGTTGGAAATACCATAACATGTGCATTACACTTAAGTGATTCTTCTTCCATCTGCTAAGTATGACAACATTAGCATACCCATTTAATTAGCGCCATGCTTAAAGCATTCCCCCCTTTTAATCACCTCATTGTATTTACTCAGCCACTGGTAGCAGAAGGGCTTACATGAACAGAAAAAAAAAATGGCGCAAGAGTTGCTACAATGAGTATTATTATAGGCAGCTGTTTTTTAAAATCATTTCATATATTCTTTACATATTCATACATTTCTGCATCTGTATATTAAATATAACTGTGTGTCTCAGTTACTCATCATTATCTCTTCCATACTGCAAAGTAAATGCAACCAGCGCAACTCTCTCTCTTTCTTTTCTCTGTCTCTGCTGTTGGTTTTCAGAATAACAACCTCATTCTGAAGTCAAACTACCGTGTGTGTGTGTGTGTGTGTGTGTGTCAGGGGGAGAGGGGGAGAAAAATTGGGAGCCGCTTCTTTGAATGGCTCACATTTACATTAATGAACTTGATTTGAATGAAGGTTCATATCAAGCCTCAAAGATTCTGCAGTGTGATTTTATTAATTGCAACAGAGGCATCATTGTTTGTCGTTTGACGCCGATTCAATTAAAATCCCATTTAGAGGTAATAGATTAGGCAGTGTAAACTTTGTGTGTGAAGATGCTTTGTGACTAATATGATGGCATGAATGGTCTGCTGCCATTCTGACAGTGGCAAGAAAACAAAAGTAAAGAGCTGAATGTGTGAGCTTCTGCATTTCCTTACAGAACATGTATATAATTATATAGGTGTGCATGTGTATTCATGTGAATTTTATCACCTCCTCTTTGTTAAATGAGGACATCTACGCGGCTCTTTGATTCATAATTGGACTCCTTTTGATGGAATTAGCGGCTTGTAATTCTATATACTTCAGTATGAATATCAACAGTTCAGATAGGTCCTTATGCATGCTTACTGTTGTGAAATAATTGGATTTTATTTAGTTTAATTTTAGTGTCAAGTGCACTGAAATAAACCAACCTCTGTGGATTCAATGTTTTTGTTTTGAAATTCTTGACAATGTAGGTATGACGACAGTGCTGCCTTATTTTTACATTTACTACCTTATTATCTCCTGCATTTTTTTAAACATTTTACACTGTGTTTACACGCAATTATGTAAGGTCCAAAAACCTACAGAGTACTGACCACCTTAAAAGCCCAGCAGTCCTCTCACTCTGCTTTTCTGGCCAATGTAAAGCTAATATATTGGTGTCATTATATTGAAATACAATTATTATAATTATTTTATCTTTTGTAAATCATGACAATTGAGTCCAAATTTCCAGTTTGGTTCCAATATGTGGGATTATGTTATTACACCAAAAGTTGTTAATTGGTCTGCTATATAAATTAAAACATCTTGTTTCAAACATTACCTTTTAGAGATATCTTACAAAGTTTGTTTCATTCTCTCTCTCTCAAAAGATGCCTGTTTGTCACATTCCCTTAACAAAGACCAGATATCTGCTCCCTTTGCCGATTATTGCACATAACTCTCATGATAAGTCATCGCTATTTTATGATACAGAGCTGATCTCACATCTAAATTCGAACCTACATTAGAGGTTTTAGTTATATTTTGTGTATTTATTTAACTCCTACCCACAATCACAGAGAATGCAAAATCGACATAACTGTTATGTTGGATCTTTTTTTTTTTTTACTGCACAAGATTAAAAATGTTCCCTCCATATTTCACTAATTCCATTTTTTCGTCCCTTCAACAAAATGCGATTTGCTGTAATTACATACATCCTGTCTCAGACACCTGCGATGAAACTCCTGCCAATACAAATTCAACGTGTTTTTCTCATCTGCTACAAGTCTTCTAATTCACCCAGAGGAGTTGAGTGAAGTGCACACAGCCATTCTCAGGGAGTGTTTTGCATTAAAAATACTTTTGAGCCGATGTAACTTTGCAGAGGAAAAAATTTGGCTTTAATAATGCAAGATGTGAGACGGCACAGAGCAATATGCATTTTTAATTACTAAAGTGACTAATATCTAGGTTTGGCTTTGAGGTTTTTGTTCCATAAAATATGCATCTGTATTTTTTCCCTGCAGCTGAATACTTCTGTTGTGCACGCGTGCGCACACACACACACCCACACTCTCACACACACATACACAAATTCACACACCTGAACAGTTGCCAGGGCTGAGAGCTTTTAACAGAGAACATTAAGAGTCCAATGACACGGTATGTTCAGGTAGGACATGAAAAGAGGTGAGCATAAATTTTACAATGGAAAAAAGCAAGGCATATCTGCTGTTCAGACATATCTGACTGAACTGACAGACTACTGAAATAATCTCAACAGGATGTCACAAACAGTGCGACTGAAAGAGACCAGACACTTATGTTGCTGTACCAAAGTAACCACATTTGACATCTGAGCTGCAAATGTGACTCGAGACTTGTAATACTCAAGGGTCAAATGTAGATAATTACTTTTAGATTATATTCACTGTTTTATTTGGTGCATAAACACTTATCTGTGGCCTGGTCATACACCATTAGATGAAAGATAAAAAGAGATTAGATTCAGTTGATCATTTATAACCAAAAACATATACACAAAGTGCTGCACTTGTTTCGAACAATGGACGATTCAACTTAACCTTAAATTCCAAGGAACTGTCAGGCATATTTATGTGATACTTGGAAGTTTGATAAAGACAACAAAAAACAGGGTAAAGATTTAAAAAATAGAAGAATGAGCAAAGCATTCATTATAAAGTACTTCCATTTTATAATAGAGTTATTTAAAAGGGAGAAGACGACCAATTGGCTTTGGAACAAAGGGGGCTGTAGTGGAGGGCAGCACATGACGCCTTTCACGTCCCTTTTCAAATACAACATAGGATTTACTCACCGTTTATAGACTATGAAAATAATAAAATTTCAACATCGTTCTTTGCAGAGCATCATAGGTCAGACATTTCAGAACAGTCTCACCTGCCCCTCCACCTCCTCTCTCTCTCTTCTCACCCTGAGATGCACGACTCATGCAATGAATACATATGGCCACATGTGTGGGGTCTAGGCCCACAAAGTAGTGTTGCGTCAACCGGGTATGAGACAATGAAATGAATAATCTTGTTCTGATTTGTTCCAAGCTTCACAGTTAATGGTTTTATCGTGGTATAGTTAAATGTGCTGAAAATGTTCAAAACGTTTCACCAAATATTGAAAATCAATAATGCACTATGTACTTTTTGTTTGCCATAGTAATAGCTACTGGAAAGAGTTTCCTTATTATGGACCCTATGCCTCATTTGAGTATAATAAAATTTTATTCACTTAATAAACTTAGTAATGTTTATATGCCAGGATGTACTGACCTAACATATTTTCCAGGATCCAGAGTTCATCACTCAGTATTTTAGGCAGTATTACTGTGGATGTGCGGTACAGCTTCCACCAACAGGTTGTGCCTTTGAGTGAGGTGAAAGTTTTGAAGCCAAAGTTATTAGAAGAAGCAATACTTTTCCTGTTATTTTTACCTTACAGTTGTTAGTACAAAGCTGGTGAGTTTTAGCTACAGAGAAAATAAGCTGGTTGGCCGTAAGCAACATATACAGATTTGTTGTGGTCTAAAGAGTGTAAATAAAGGAACTGCAAGTTATTCGACCACCCAGCATCTGTGACGTTACTTAATCATTATTATTTGTATCCACACCAGTACACAAAATAAACAACAGCACCTATGATAAAATGAGAGATATATGATTCGGATTCAGTTGTTCTCCGCCCATATCTAGTATTTTTTCTTCTCACCACAGCACGAGGAACAAATAATTTCCAACTGTTTATCTACATGTGTATTTATGTGTTTATCAACGTGTTATTTACCTTCTGTGTATACACCTTTAATAACCACAGACCTGCTGACTTTAAGATTTTCATTTTTCTGCAACTATAGGTTGACAAAGACACCATAAAGTAGACAGTTGCCAATGTGCAAAAACAGACCATGATCCAATGACAGACTGAACGTAGTCTGGTAAAGGAGGATGGAAAACATTTTTAAGCAATAACACAACCCTTAAAACATATAAGAGGTCACGGCAAATGCAGTGGATAAATGGCTTAAAATAAACAAATAGGCTATGCTCTCTTTTTAGACAAATATTGCGCCATAGAGAGTATTTTTGCACAACGTGGGGCGAGAATGGACAAAAAGATTATTTGACTACATGTAAAGTGCTCACAGCTTCACATTTGTCTGTGCATTAATTGGAGAGCCTTCCCTTTTTAGATGGAATACATTATTTATGATGCAGCCTCAAAAGCGTGTATACACACACACTCACTACGAAGACAACCAAGGCTCTCCTGACGCCAGCCATGTCTCCTGAGTGAGCTGAGGAGCACTGATAAAGCCTTACCTTACTGTTCCCTCATAAATTAAAGTTAAATGAACGCGAGCAAAAGTATCTGTGGCCTTTGAGAGAAGTAAATCATTAATCAATTAGGTGTCTCGTCACTCCGCCCACTCCCCCGCTTTAAAACCAATGTCCAAGGGAGATGGCTGTTAACCAGAGTTTTACATCCAACATCTTCTGTTCCAACAAAGATGTGCTACTAACTTCAGCAAGCCCAGAAGGGAGAGCCAACCTACCTAATATGAGAGAGTTTTGATTACTCATTCCATTTCACATTGCACAATTTCCTAATTTTGATGTTCTATTCTGTTTCACTGCACTTAGCTTTCCTTTCTTTCACATACACACTGCGAATTACCGCAAGCTACTTTCTTTAGAGTGAAAAGACACAGGAGAAAACCCTCCTGCCTTCCTTTGTAGAGTGCCTGAAACTCTTTAGTGCCGGGTCCAAACCAGAAAGCAGCGTCAGGCAGTTCCCCCCGCACACACTCCTGAAAAGGGTTGATCTCAACCAGCGAGGGAAAGTGTTTACCATGACTTTTCAAAGTTCAATCAATGCAATATGATGTCAATTAAAGGTGACAAAAACTCTAACACTTCCATATGCAACTGTGGTGCTTCAAAACCACAGAGTCTGAGTTTTGGAGTGGAATTATCAGCTGGTTGCCAAAAAATGTGCCAAGCGTCCATATGTTTCATAAGGTGCAGTTTTAAAATTTTTAGTCAAATGTGTCTACAATGACCCCAGACGTTCTTAATTGGTTCAAATAAAAATAAAGGTTTTGCTTTGGGTAAATTTTTTTTTTGTCTTTTGTTTTCGCTTATTTTTTAATTGTTCTTCTTATCAGAGCATGTTTTTTTTCTCTGCTGTCCTCTGCTGTAGTTTCTGCTTTTGCTTGGCTTCTCATAACAGATTTTGGTTGTGTGTAAAACCTTCCGTCTGTTTTGTTATCTCCCTATTCCAACCACTCAAAGGAACATTTGCAGAGTTTTCTTCCAAAAAATTAGAGAACTGTCATTCCGCCTCCATCCTGCGAAAACCTCTTAACTCCACTATTGGTGATTTTCATGTAATAACTTTAGCAGAAGGGTTGCATGCTGTTCTACAGGATGAGAAAAGTCCTGTTGAAAAACATTTCACAAAGATAGTTGGAGAAAACCTGCAAAAATAAAGCTGTGCTTCTTAATTCCTGGAAGATTTTGAGATACACAGAGATAAAGACAGATGGCAACAATTCAGAAAAGAAAGTCACAAACACTTAGACATTCAGTGTAAGTACCAGTCCGAAATAAAAGCTTAAGTGCTGTTTAAAGTTTTACTGTGGGCCTCTCATGCAAGGCCATCGCTAACGATTTTCAGACGTTAAGATGAATTTACCACCACAACTCCAGTTTCTCTTTTGGACAATTTCAATGAATAAACTCAAAACACAAAACAAACAGCTACTTATTTTGCTGTATTCATTCTGTAACTATTGTGTACTTTTCTGAAGAAATGTATCAAATTCTAAAAAGTAAAACCAATTAGAGACGGGGTCTTTTGTACACAATTTTGTATGTGGCCCTGTACGCCTCTTGTATTTGTGTTTTCTGAGACAGACGCATTGCGTCTTCAAACAGTGTTATCATGTCATTCTTCAGTTACTTCCACCAAAAAGCTTCTCCCGTCTTCTCCACACTTTTCTGTCACTCTTAATTATTGAAGACATACAGGAATACTCACAGCATGTCATTTCTGAAAACTCCAGCTGGCCTTTGACCTCCTCACCACTGTCTCGTTGTTAAGGTTCCAGGAAATTCAGCTTCTTCTGCTGCTACGCACATTGGATGTCAGTCTGGATGAAAGCATGGGCTGAATGCTGAAGTGTAAATGTAAAGAAAACATAAATATTGAGATGATTCATGGACTAGAAAAAGTCTTTGGCTTTGCTTTGTAGGGCTCATCCAACAGGAAATAGCTAAGAGAAGAACCAAACCAAAGAGGATAAATTAGGCATTTCCCTGAGCTGCTGTTAACCCTCGCTGTGCTAATGTAGATCTTCATAATGTCATTTATCAATATGAAATATGTTCGGTATTCCAACAAAGTTGATGGACCAGTAGAATTTAATGTTGTGGCTCTTGCAGCTGTTGTGTTTGTGTCGATTTTATTCTTTTAGTACTACAGCCGCATACTGTATTATTTTGCAATTGTGGTGACTGGATTCACATTGAAGATGAAAGGGGAAAATCTCCATCCTAACAAGTTATTGAAAGCTTAAAAGAAAGTTAAAAACAATTAAAAAAATAGACAGTGTGATAGTTTCAACCTAAATCTGCTTAGTTCCAGATATAATGTGTCACAATATTGCGTTAGAATCAAGAAGAATGATGCTAGAATCCACAAAAGTTGAATTTTAGCACAATTATCACACTTGTTTTTAATAAATTAACATTTTAATATATTTAAGTGCATAAAGAAAAACATATCTTCTTAATCAAATGTAGATTTGATGTATGTGTTGGCATTAAATCTTGTCTTTTGGAGCCATCCTTGCTGTGCTTTGGCGATTGGTCTGATCTGATGGAAATGTTCAGATGTCTTGCTTTTGAAGTTCATAAAATGTTTTGCGTCCAACAATTCAATTAAAAATTCTTATCAGACAAAGCTTTTGAAATATAACTTTGTAACTCTTGTGACATCACAATTGTCCTTGCTCAGATTTAATATTACTATTACTGTTAGAAAGGGGACAAAAAGAGTTAGGAAGAAGAGGAGGGGAAAGATAGAGTTAGGAAGAAGAGGAGGAGCAGGAGGTGGTGGTGGAGGAGGAGGTGTGGGTCCCTCCTGGCAGCCGAGCCCATCGAAGATCTGTGACAGATGGGGCCGAGTCACAAAACTCACAGCCCCAGGCGAAATTCATCCCCCAGAACTTTCCACAGGGTGCCCAGATTTACCTGATCACAGAGATGTGGAGGGAGGTGTGTGTGTGTGTTGGTGCGTGTGTGAGTGTGTGTGTGAACACCAAAAATGTGCAGAGGAAGCCTGGCTGCCTTTCATGGCTGCCACTGAGCCCATCTGCCTCAAACCTGTGGCGCCCTCAGATACTGCACATACAAACACCCACATCATGTGCGCATGCTCCCTCGAAAATGAAATACAGATAGACAAACCATATGATGGCTACACGTCGCCTACTTCACATACCCTCAAATACACTGAGACTCTCTTTGAAATTTCACACACACACCTGCACACACACACATACCACACACACAAACTATAAAGAGTAGAGTTTATGTGTCCCATATGTAATGCCACATTGAATTTCTGCTCAAAAATTATTATTTTTTGGTTTCTTCTTTTGGTTGCCTACACGATTGCACAGGTTTGTCACCTAAGAATTTTACGCTCAGTCAAAGTCAATATATAACGCATCCTTTTTTTCCCCCCCAATGGTAATAAATCTGGAACAAAGGCAGTAAAATTGGTTCAGTATATTGAGATTTGCAGCGAAAAACAAAGACTGAAAACAAAACTGAAACGGACTAAAAGGCCATTTGTTTTGTTTGTGTCATATCGTCACAAACAATAAAGTACATTATTGTGCAAATCCACCCTTTATTGGTGAAGTACCCTAGAGTGTAGCTCTTTTTACAGTTGTACTACTCTGGTCTGGCTTCATGGACGTACCATAACCTCCACTGGGGGAAGGCATGCCCACAGGGATGGAGTTCCTCTGGTTAAGGATAGTAACTACCGCATTACTGTCCTCTCTATTTGTACCGTCAGTTGGTTTATATGACGTAGAATAAATGGAATTATTGGTTTAGTATGACTAAAACGAGAGTTTTAAATTGCAGGTAAACATGTTAGTCACTCTTGAGGTTGTGACTGGTCATCGTTCAGAGAGGACAAGAGGAGTGAACTGAATCAAGACCACAGTGAAAATAAGGCAATCACTTCATTATGTTTAATCCATGAATTTTATCTTATGGGATCAACAACACAACAAGCAGTGTTTCTTTTTGTTGTAAGGTCTAATTAAAAGTGCAGCATGTGACTGTATAATGTTTGTCTGGTTTCTATGTGAGTAAAGTAGTTGTACACGTTAACAGATATTAGAGATCGCTGGAAATCATTAACCAATCTGCTAAAAACATTCCGTCAATCCAAAATAATGATACAATTTTCAGTGTGAATGACATAAAAAGCATAAACAGCCTGTTTGAGACTCATTTTAAATGTTTATTCATTTAAAATGCTTGTTGTTCTGTTAGTTAGTTAGTTGGAACTCCAGAGATAGTGATGTCACAGAGCTTGATTTGTAAGATTTTTAGTTGCATTAGTCTAAAAACTTTTTAAAGGAATTGTTTATTTATTGATTCTCTAGTAATTAAAGATTTTTTTAAGTTTTCTGAAAAAGACCAAGGTATATCATCTGGGTGTATATACATTAAAATGTATTTCATTGCTTTTTAGTAAGGTGCTTACTACATTAAACTTATTCAGTTATCAGTGTTAAAGAGGTCAATCAAGAGATTATTATTTCGTCTGGTTATAATAAGCATTTATATTTTAAACCTTGTACTTTGTTAGTCCAGGCTTAACGCTGAATTTGCAAATTTGTGCTGAAAAGGGAGACACAGGTCAGAAGCCACCGTTTATGGTTATTAATAATAAAAATAAAGCCCCAAACTTTTCTTTTTCTTTTTTTTTTGTGAAGTTAATTTTTCAATGATGGAAGAAGCCATGACAATCAGCATTGTTATTCAATCAATTTAGTTTGATTTACCTAAGAGAGAAAAATCTGAATTGGGTAAGTTTTAGTTGCTGTGTTAGCAAATTCACAAAGTTTGGTGAACTTTGCGACTCCTGTGTTAGGCTGATGAAGCTGCTGTCACCGTGGTAACAGATGACTTGAGAGCTTCGGGCTTTTAATTGGGGAACAAAGGTGTGTTGTTGTGTCTGCTACGGGTGTGTGAGTTGGGGGTGGGGGGTGTCTTCTTTCTGAGCAGTCCACCTTTTTAGCTCTCTATTCACACGGTAATTAACACCTGCCTCCCCAGTATGGCAAAGTGACGTTACTGCGCCAAAAAGCCTCGTGTGTGTACGTGTGTGTGTGTGGGATGCAGAAAAAGTGAAATGGAACGAAGATTAGAGAGATTGACAGTGGTATCATTATGCGAGTATATGCGTGAGGAATGGTGAGTCGGGGTGGGCATGAAGAGGAGCAGTATCATTAGTGGCACTCACACCACTGCGCCTGTGTTTTCTGACCGTGTTCATGTCTATTTACCTCGCACCCCCCATTCAACCAAAAACTGAACCATGATTGGAACTGCTACTGATGCGATTTAATGACACGATGTATGACATGAGAGTTTATGTTTATTTTAGTCAAAGTAGTAATCTCTTAATCTTTTCATTAATTTCCACTTTTGCTGTTCAGTGCTTATTGCTGTGCTGTTTGCAGACTGTAGCAACTTCCTTGGATTTTCGTTTGACTTCCTGTAGTCCTGTTCTATTCATTCACCCAGTATATACATCAAAAAGTTTCTCCTACTTTCTGATTTTCTTTGTTCCATCTGTGCCCAGAATACTTGGATAGTTTTTATTATTTTAGAATGAAAAAATAATTAAATGAATATTAAAAAGTGAATGTAGTGAACATTCACTGAATGTGAATGTTTTTTACATATGTCTGGTTTAGCTTTGTATACAGACACTACCAGACTAACTACTTTAGATCTCCTAAGAAAAGGATACGTAGGATGTGCACCAAAATTGACATGAAACCACAAAACATCTAAATACTTATGTGCTGACCAATATGAGGTCCCGCAACAGTATGTGATGCTGTCATCCACAGATGACAGCTCAGTTGTAATGCTACTACTACTACTACTACTATTACTACTACCACTACGACTAGTATAGTAGTAGTATAATAACAATAGAACTACATTTTTGCGAAAAGCATAAAAATATTATTTTCCCTTGGGGGCCTAAGTGGTAAATAGTCACAGTGGTTCTCTATCACATTATGTTGTCTTATGCGTTTGTGTGTTTTTAGTATTTTGGATGGTTGAAGTGTGTGAGCATGAGGCAGAAAGAGCACATATGAGGAATATGCTGCTGAAAAAAAAAAGATTTTCATTTGTGCATGTGTTGGTGCGTACCAGCATCTGCTTGCTTGGATCTGTGTGAGTGTACAGTTTGCCTGGTTGATGCTCTTGGGGATGTGGGGGCAGCGGGTGTGTTTTAGCTTGTGTGGGTGTGTATCGTAGTGTCTGTGTATATGTGCAAAAAGAGCCAGTAATCAGGAATTCCTTCTTTAAACGATTTCCGCTGTCATCTTATACATATTGTGGCGTGCGTTATGCTCGTATCTGTGTCCAACAGAGCGTTTGTGAAGACTTCCCAAAACGGAGATGTATCCACACATCTTTTATATTTGTTAAAGTGTGCATGTGCATTGCGTTTCTGCAGGTGTACTGTGAATTTCACATCCATTGTTTTCATTCCCAAAAATTTGATTGGATTTAGGAAAGCCTCCAAGATATTAAATTAATCATAGTGACATTAAAATAACCGTAGACGCAAAATAATTACATAATAACTATAGACTCAATTAAATCAAAGGGTAATGATATTAACTGGATTACATAGTGAAGTCATTCCTAAACATAGCCCTATAAATTGGAAAATATGTTTGCATCCTCTGTTAAAAATGTTTCAGTCTGTCGGTGTGATAATCACACACATAAGGTTTCCTCTGGTGTAATGCCTTTGTCATAGCAAATGTTTTGGTGTTTGTTTGTGTTTTTGCAAGTGCCCCTGGAGAAAGTGGGGGGTGGGATGGTGGTGGAGTGAGGGTGAATTTGACTCTGGGTATTAATAGCCTCAGGTTATGTGAGCCCTTTGGTTCTCGAGTAAAACTGTCCTCCTACACAATCGAGCGTAGAGCCATAATTTAGCCCCGAGGCTCACCTACACACAGCCACCTAATGCGTGTTGGGTGTTTACACCCAGTGAAAGGCAGAGCAGGAAATGGTAAAGCGATATCTTCGGCCGCTCTTTGCTTTGCTCCACGTACTTGGAATGACATGCAAATAATTTAAAGTAGCAATGTATTTACTGAATCCAACCAATTGGACATTGTATTAATTTTTTATTGACTGGATTTGATGAAAACATTTCTTAAGGCTGCTTCACACCAAGTGCCATACGAAAATGTGGCATGAATTTGCAGAATATCAGTACGGCAACTTCCCGAATGAAAACCATGCACGCTGCGTCTGGTGCGTAATTTCACTCTCATGTTCCAATTTTGTACCAAACGAAGAAAATGTTGCGTTTTATCATCTGATGGAAAACACTCGTCCGTGTCACCTATGGGGAACAATTCCGGGATTGATCACCATAGAGGGAAATTCTCCTCATGGACCAGCTGAAGGAGACTTCCCTAGTTGAAAGACGACAATAGAGGCAAAGTGGCTACAGTGATATAATTGTGCAGCGCAGGTGGAAGGCAACTAAATTTCTTCTAAAACATGTTTATTTTTTTGTTTTATATTGATTGGCTTGCAACGCATATTTACTGAGATATGAAGATAATGCCCTTATCGCGATCAGTGGTTTTTATTTATGGTCTGAATGGCATTATAAATTATCGTATTGTGTGTGTGCATGTAAATATAGCAGACATCTTTTTATTTTGTCTAATTATATGCGAATCCCCTTTTTTATTAAACAAAATAAGGTGCTAGGTCACCAGAACGATCAGGCTTTCACTCCTTTTTCATCCGGAGTCATGACAGTGTTTAGAAAATGTGACATGATACAAAACAATTGACTTTATTGGTCAAGCATGTAGTTTTGCATGGAGTTATTTCCACACACAAGCACGAACTAGTGGAGTTTTTTCTGCTGTTGCCGGTGTGAAGGCTTCCACTGTAACACACAAAATCATTTTTTTTTTAAATGTTATCTTTATATTTATATATTATTATATTAGATGCACTGTGTAATTTCGCACACCGCTTGCAAATTACATTTTGTGTTTATTGGCGTCTGTCAATGAAGCGAGTCCCCTCCTCTCATGACGTAAGTATTGGAAATTATACGGAGATCACTGCGGGAGAAGACGTGGTGTAACGTTTTCTGTCAGATAATAAAATGCGACACAAGTACACGAGGCACGACATTGGAACACAAGTATGTGAAATTTTACACCGAATTCAGTGTGACTTTTATTTAGCTTACTATTTTTTCCACACCTGCTGTCTAAATTAAATGCAGTAATCCACGTCCCTGTGTCTAACAAGCGGCCTGCACCTGCGCATCAACCCGCATATGAGCGGCGCATCTGGGTACTGCACTCTTTAAATAGCAGAAAAACATGGTGCAAAAATAACAGTTGGTCTAAAGCACAAATGCACTCAGTTTTCATGACCACTCCTCATTTGAAGACTAACACATCCATGGGCAAACAAAAAGGCACAAACATATCTGCCATTTCCTCAATGTGGATGCGGGGCATGACAATGATAACTGCGTCAGGGTCATGATAGCAATGACACTTTGCGTCTTGTTGTGTATGATGTGGTGTATGATAAGTGTGGTTATACCTTAAGACAGTAATACTGACACTTACAAATCCTGTAATTACATACACTCTCTCGCTTTTATTGATTTTCATGCCCAGTTAGGCTTGCATCTGTAAATGTATGGCTATTTCTCAATTAAAATTTTTTAAATGTATTGAGAGAAAAAAATAAATTAAAATTCCTTCAAAGACAACTTCACTCAATTTGTTTTCTGCAATGCAAAATTTATGCTCTTTCTCTCTCTCTCACACACACACACGTTGTCTTAAGTATCAAAATATAGTCACACTGAAATAAAAAAAAAGAATAAATAAACTAAAATAATATTGACCTGCTATTTATTTGACAGTCTTATGCATTGCACTTTGTGTTTCATTCTTTTTGCTCCTTACAGAATTGAAACCTTTACAAAAGATTGCATTATTTTACTTGTACTATTTGCATCATTGAGTCAATAGACTATTTCTGATTACTTTGCTAATTTTAATTAGGTTGTTAATTACTTTGTTTGAGTTGCTGTCACTTGCTTCAGATGGTAGATCACGTTTTGGATTGAAACTTCAAGGATTGTTAGGAAAGTCAGATGGTGAGCAGCCAAACTTTTTTTTACCCTCGTGCAGCATTTATTTTTATCATCATTTAAATGTTTTGGCGCTTCAAAGGTTTTCTGTTAGTTTTTTTTTCTCTCTTAATGATCTGCCTTCCATAAATTTGCTGGGTGAAGAAGTCACATCTCAGGTCTTCGTTGCCTTTTAATCGCCCATAGTTATGACTGTTCTTGGGAGGGATTTGTGTTTTTTATTTTTTTTTTTGGCCGGGAGCCGCTTTAAAGGCTCATAAGCAAAAAAAAAAAAAAAAAAAAAAAAAGTCTTGTAAATCTGACTTTCAGGAGTCTGGAAAACAGCCAACTTCATCAAACCTCTGAAAAAATGAAGGGAAAAGAAAGGGAAAAATCCTCACATTCTGATGACCTAGACACTAACATTAAAGGCTGGTGCAAATATTGAAAGTATCCCTGAGCCAAATATTTCTTGCAAAAAAAATCATTAAAAAAAAACATACACACCGACACACACACACACACATATACATACATTCCCACTGTTAACTCTAACTAGATAACATGAGGAAGGGAGGGCGGTATTGGCAGGCGAAGATTTCTACTTCCCTCCTTCTTTCCTCCCTACCATACAGTATTAACGTGTGCAAATGCACAGAAACCCAGAGGCCGAGGAGATGCCCGAAACTACCGACGGAGCAACAGAATGAGAGAGAGGCAGAAAGAAAGAGTGAAGCAGAAAGAAAGAGGGAGTTTGAAAAAGAGAAAGATGAGAGCATGCACAGGAAAGGTGTTGAAATGCACAAGAAAGGTGTTGAAATGGGAAGTGATATATGAGAAAAATGTGAAGGCAGAGAAGAGATATGGTGAGAGAGTGATTATCAAATATGACAACAAGCGAGCCGAAGAGTCAGTGGTACTGAGACGGAGAGAGAAAAGAGAGAGAGGGAGGAAGAGCGATTGGCAGACAGTGCACAACAATTAAAGGAGAAGGAAAGTGTGTTGTTTAAGAGGGGAAGGATAACTAAGAGGAACAGAGTTTAAGGAAAAGCTGGGGAGAGAGAAAACACGAGGATAGAAGGAATGCTGTGACAGAGGGGACGAGGGGAGACAAAGAGAGAGGGGTATGCGGCGGACACGTTGGCGGTCGCACTCTCCTGTCACCTTCTTTTTGACCGGAATTCAGGCTCCCCTGGCGAGTTTCTCCCATCTGTTCCTGACTGCTGCACACCATCACACAGTCTTCTCATCACATTCCAGAAAATATCCACCACAAACACTTCACCATTAACTCCCTCAATCCCTTTTAAAGGAGAAAGTGAACTCACCTTTTGTCCAAATTTGAGGACTTTATTCACTTTCTGTATGATTTTCATCTGCCATATTTCAGCTTTTTAAGTAAATGAATTCCATGCTCCAGCTGAATCTAACAAGCTTTGCCCTATTTCTTCTTCTTCTTAGAGAAATGGAGCTGCTTTTAAAACATCACTGGCTTTGTTTTCATCTGCTAAATACATCTTACTGAGGGAGCCTCTTTGCATTACGTTTTTAAATTCCAATTACAAAAGAGGTTTAAGATCTCTCAGTGGAGTTTGACATAGTGTTTGATCTCCCCTCCTCCACATCTTCCTCCTCTCCCCTCTCCTCTGTCTTCCCCTCTTTCTCCTTCCTATTTTCTCATTATTTTCTTTCTTCAACCTTGTACTCAGTCTCTCTCCCATCCTCTTCCTACTCCACCTGTTTTTGTGGCTCTTGTCCCCTTTCCTCTTCTTCATCACCACTCCATCACCTACATTCTCCTCTACCTCCATAATTCTTTTTTGCCTCATGTCACACACTGTCTCTTTTCCTTATTTGTCCTTTGTTCTCTTTTTCCTCTTTCTCACTCCACTCTTCCACTTCTCCCTCTCCCCTGCCTTTCCCTTATTTCTTCTTCTTTTTTCCTCTTCTTTTACTTCTTCTTTTCCTCTTCTTCGTCTTCTTCTTCTTCTCTGTCTTCTTTCTTCAGCTGAGGATGGAGATGCAAATGTGTGTGTGTGTGTATGTATAATACGTAATGTTCCCTTGTTTCCTTTTATGCCTGCAATAACAGCAGACGACAGCTTACACCTTTGCTGAATACCTCGGCTAACAGTCTGCTGACAACAGTCTGACAACATAATGCGTGTGTCTGAGAGAGAGAGGGAAGGGGAGGGAGTGTATGTGTGTGAGTGAGAGAAACAGAATCCGCCGCTACCTCTCTACCTATTCAACTTAATAAAGGAGTGTCTTTGTAACCATTACCCCCACAGCCATGCAGAACAAATTACATTTAATGGGGTTTCTTTGCCCCCTCAGTCGTTTTCACCATTCGCTTCAAAATTTCAATTTAGTGCTTAATGCTAAGGTTTCCTTCAATGTATTATAGAGCAATATTATACCAATTACAGCGTCTGCGAACATTAAATTAAATGCATTAGCACAATTGGAGAGAAAGGCAGCCGCTTAAAACAAGTTCTGTTCCAGAGCAATGCGGGCAAACGATCCAGGATATGAAACCAGCGCAAAGAGGTTTGACATGGAAACACGATTATGTTTGTGGACTACAATTTGCTGAATCTTTTCATTTTCCATATGGAGTCTATGGAGATTACACAGTAATTTAAAACAGTGCAAATTACTACGTGTATATTAACACATGGAGGTGTTCATGTTTTAAATGAAAGTTGGTTTACGTGTGGGAGTTGAACCTGTAAACCCAACAGATTTAGTGTATTCATTTACTTTTTCAATGAAGGCATGTAAACTAATCACATTTGCCCACATTGTGGAAGCTATCTTAAAGGCAAGACTGTCTCATTCGATGTCACAGCAGCATGGCAGAGGACAGAATTATTCTTCTATCAGAAACAAAGTTTCAGGAGAACAGTGCGGTTTTGTTTCTGAAAATATTGTATAAGAAGAAAGTAATGTAATTTTTTCCCCTAATTTATTTAATTTCTTGTTTGAGAAAAATCTGATCCTTTTTGCAGCTTCATACCTCTGAGAGTGTATTCCAAACTGGAATACCTGAAAAATAATTACAAGGCTAGGTTGGAGCCAGAGGATGACAGGAGACTGTCCTGTTCGCCATTGTAACGTTGTCACAGTTTAAGTCGAAGAGACAGATTGTATGCGACTCACCACACCCACAAATGTCGCTAACAGATAAGAAAAAATCTAATCTCAGCAATCTCTAATTTCCCACCCCCACATCAGTGGTCCCGAGCTTGCTTCTGAGACAGGAAGGTGGTCCATGGGCCAACATAGGTTGAAAACCCCTGGTCTAGGTTTTTGGGAGATCTACCTCTATCATAAGGTTTACATGTTGTTTGAAAAAGCTTTTGCTTTAGTCCGGCTAAAACCGGACTTACATGTAAATATGTCAGTCTGACCGAAAAAGTAGATTTTAAAAAAAAGTTCTAGATAGTGTAGTCGGCGATTGCTGCGGCCGCTGGGATAAAAACCTCAGACAAATTTTCCTGTCTCAGTTTAAGGAGTTAAATATCTTACAATACAGGGATGGACGAGAAAAAATCTGAATGGTGAATGCTTTAAAAAAGTAGAATGCTGGGCCTCTATCTATCTACAGTATCTATCTATCTATCTATCTATCTATCTATCTATCTATCTATCTATCTATCTGTCTATCTATCTATCGATTGATCTTGTGTTCAAACAGGGATGCGATAGTGCATGCTTCTTCTACACAACAATTTAATACATTTGCACTTTATGACTTGTCATAATTAAAAGGGGGCAAGAGGAGTGAACTGAATAAAGACCTCAGTGAAAATAAGGCCATGGTTGAACAACTGTTGTCAGCATGAACAAATTGTTTCAGATTCATTCAAAGTGTTTAACTATTTAACACATTGGCCTGCGCAGAGGAAAGTATAGTTTTAAATAATCTGAGTTGGAACACCAGGAGAGAACACAGCGTCATCTTTTGTCATCGGACAAAAGGTCAATGGGAAATAGTCTGACAATACCTGTCCCACGACACAATCCAGCTCTTTGGCCGAACCAAGCTTTAACTCGCAATGGTGCATGTAAAACCACCGTATGAGCCGCTGACATCTTTACCAGTTGATGAGATGCTTTTAACGGCATCACACAGTCTTCCTCTGTTTTGGCTCTTGTTTTTCCTCTGGTTAGAGGTCATACACCGAAGTCTCATGATGCCACGAAATGCTGCATAACATGCTCTATCTGCTCTGGATTGCCTTCCATAACTTCTATTGACCCTCCATAAACCTCTAATGTCTGCATTTCATGACATGCCATTTCACTCAGAGAAGAGTCCTTCCAGAAATACGTCATTTGTTCTGTCACATTTCTTGAAGCCGTTTGACGTTGTGTGTGGGGAGAACCAAACCTACAGCAGCAGGCGGAGTGTGGGGAAAGGAAAAAAGCAGATGGCTGGATGTGGACCAAGCGTGGACTGGTCACATGACGGGCGGCTTGCCATGGAACTTCCTGCTTGCTCTCCCTCTCTGTCGCAGCAGTTGGTGTCACTACTTGTGTGCCGTCTGCATGAATTCGAGGCCCTGGCTGAACAGATTGGCCAGTCGGCGAGGATCATTCGCAGAAAAGTCTGCTAATCTTCCACCGGCTGCCTCATCCACCCTCACATACACTATCGCTCTTTATCTGACTTTCTCGCTTTCCCTTCTTTCTCCTCCCTTCAAACCTGTGTCAGGGGAGGGCAGAGGATTGAGAAAACATGTCATCACTAGATTTGTTCCAAAGCAAGACATCCACCATTTGGAACATAAAAAGATACCTGCTTTTATAAAATAATGCAGTCGCCTATTGCTGAATGTAGAATTCACCAGATTTACAAACATGGGTCTTATTAGAATCCGGAGTGCTGTGTGCTGCTTGAATCGCAGCTAATGAAGGGTACCAAGTATATATTTTGTGGATGATCCATGGACAAAAGATCATCAAAGATCCTTTGAAGTATGAAGTATAATTTAAAAAAATATACATTGAGTTTAAGTTTTTTTCTTCAAATATCTGAAAAGATGATTTCAACTCTTTTCGATACAAATCCAGTAAAAAAGTGCAGTAATTACTATATATACTGCAGTAATTGGTGGGGTGGTGTGGTTTTGGGGATAGGGTGATCACCTCATGATTGACGGGTTGCTGGTTCTCCATGTCGAAGGTTCCTGAGCAAGACACTAATCCTGGCAAACAAGTGGGCTTTGTATGGTTACCTCGGCTGTCAGTGTGTAAATGTATGTGTGAATGTGAGGCAAACACTGTGAAGTGGTTGCCAGACTGGAAAAGCACCATAGAAATGCAGTCCATTGCCATTTAATTCATTTGATCAGACTGGGAATTTTGTGCTTAAGCATATAGTATTCCATAGTTGACAAAATGAGTTGATGAAACTTTTTTTTCAGTGCCGGTGAAACTTCATTTAATATACTGAGGCGGACAAAGTGTTTGCCCTCTCACAGTACTTTTGCACATACTTTTCATAATTTCCATTTATTGTTTTTCATGTTCTTCAAGTTCAAGTCATTTCAGACACAGACTGAATGAAGGATCTTTTAAAATTGCTAAATTTTTTGCCCTTTGTGTCCATTTGCTGGACACAAACTTATTTTTTGTTTATTTTTCGAGTACAGCTTGGGTTTTTTTCTCCCTGAGAATCTCAGAGAGGCAAGTAGAGTCGAGCATGAAAGTGACTGCTTCCATCATCTCTGCAGCCCGCGGCATTCTGTTCAATCCCTCCATCGCCATGATGGACTTCAGGGTCACGACTCACTTCCCCCTGCAACCTCTGTTTTTAGTCTGAACACGGAAAGCACACGTACAAAAACACACGTACACACATGCAGGAGTATGTGTTCGGACACACTAAACCCCACACAAGTGCTCACATTTACACACACCCCACAGATACATATAAACATGCGCACACCAGGCCAAGACCCATCTCCTATCCTCCTCCTCTCTCTCTTGGTTGTAGCCATCATAAACAGGACACTTAAGCTGTGTGAGGCTGTCCACCAGCTCCATAAACTCAGATACAAAGTCACCAGTCTTCTTCACCTCAAACGCCATCGCCCTCTTATAATTTTTATTAGAACTCCACTAAGACACAGAGAAAGATGATGAGTTAACAAGAGCCGTTCACGTTTTTAAAGGTCCACTTTGTGATTTTTTTTGCATTGAATGAAATTGTGGAAATACATGTGTAACAAAGGGATCTAACAGGCTGCAACATCTGCATATTGTTCTTAGAAAACTGTTATGTCATGTTAGAAACTTTACAATCTTCATATTTCCTGTGAAATATAACAGAACTAGATGGAAAACTTTGGCAAAATCTTCCTAGCTTGTTGGAAAGCACCTGTTTCAAAATGACCGCAGGTAGATGTACCTGGCGTTACTATTCATATGGGGCCACTGACCTGAGGCCAGTTGAAGGGGTAAAAAAAACAACATATGGTCATGTGGCAGCAGCTCTTGACTTGGTGGCGATCGGTCATGCACTGCACGGTATCTAATCACATTTTCAATTGCCCCAACAACTTCAGGGTTGATTATCCAACTCTTGTGGTTGGAGACGGGCAGCACTCTGAATGTGGTTATTATGATCTGGAGAGCCACTGATTAAAATTTGACCTCTCATCTTTGCAAGAAAGAGCTGTGGTTCTCTGCTCTGAAGGTGAGTGAGTGAGTGAGTGAGTGAGTGAGTGTGTGTGCATGTGTGTGGTGCCACCTGTCAGTATTCCTCCTTCCCTTTTCAGTGGTGTTTCTCAGTCAAACTATGTGGTTCTTTGCCTTGGCCCATTACAGTTTAACTCCACCAGTCAGATTAGGTTAGCTTGTGCCTCCGGAGCAGCTCTGCCTCAGAGAACTGTGTGTACAACTGAATCTCCAGTGTGCGACAAAGCCACACTGGATTTATTAAAATCCACTCCAAAGCGTAGTCATGCTTTATCCGCTACAAAACAAGTGCACCGTTTATACCTCTTGGCTCCAGTCACGAAGCAGCTGAGTAGACGAACACTCTGTGTACTTTAAATGTGTGAAGCATGGCGAGAAAAGGCAGCAAGGACCACCAGGTGCTGCCTCTCCACCTCCAGCCGGCTAAGGAGTGCTTCCCCTCTCCAATAACCCAAAGGCTGAGATGCCGCTTCCAGCAGCCGAGCCAAACGACATTTCAAGTGTGCACTTCAAAGAGGTCTTGGATTATGTTCACGCATAGTCTATCCTGAGGGGAAACTTTGAAGGGAAACTTACTGCTGAGCCACTGGTAGCCTCTGAGCGTGTCTGTGTTTTTTGTTTGTTTGTCTAAACCCATTTTACTCAGTGCTCTTGCCACAGTGATGTGGAGTTTGGAGTGTGTTCTCCCTGTAAAAGTTTCCCCTAGATATATTTGACGGACTTATTTGTAAAATGGTCATTTCCACTTTGGGAATACTTATCCGAGATATAAAAGAAAATGGTAACATGGAAAGTAAAAGCACTTGCCAGCAAAAGTCTGCTACAGTGATGTCACAGCCCATATCAGCCCATAAATTCAGAGCCAATTGATGTCTCACTAATGCTTGTGTAGGAAATATAGGTATAAAAAGACTTAGTGATCATTAGAAGCCATCCTAGCCGACCTAAATATAAACATATCAAGATAGTAGAAAATGTATGTATGTAGATATAAGATGTATAGACTTTGATGTGAAAAGTAAGAAATTGAAAGGTATTAATTCAGTTTAGGGTGACAGGGCCTCAGATTTTTGTAAGCGTAAAAGCTTTCTTACCAACCACATTCATCTGCTGTTTTTTCAGCAAGCCATTATAACACTGACTTTGGACTACATATGCAAATTCAGCACGTGTCACTGCAGTAATGCAAAGGTGGCTGCTGATTACTGTCTGACAAATTGCATGGCATCAGGGGGAGGCAACTAAACATCTGTAGGACACCTGCACCCGTGGGTGCCAGGATATGAAACACCGGTGAAAAAAGAGGGTTTGGGAAAGGGAATCAACAGCAACTCTCTCAGGCGATTATCATAATTAAAGCCACGTCAATTAAAGGGGTCAATCACTGCACGGCTGCCACCTTCCTCCACAGATGGTGAAATTTGTTTAGGGCTGCCAGACAATGCTGAGGGATGGAGACAGACCAGCACGTTTGCTACACTGATAAACACACAGATGTAGGAGCCCCAAAATTCATTTAAATCTCACTGGTCCCCAGGAATATCACCTGGACTTTTACACATCTGCAGCCTCGTTACCTAGGTGTAATTATTTTGCTTGTTTGAAGAAATGTCCAAATTTTGGTGTATAGTGATGTACTATTAGTTGTCTTTTAGCATATTATGAGGAATCTAAATAGCATTTAAAGTATAAAATTTTAAGTCAATATGAAAGACAAGTGAAAAAAATCATCTGATATAGAAAAATATAGTAAAGTATAATTATGACAATCCTTATGGTTAAAAATGTTTAATGTTCCATATCATAGGAATTTTTTAAGCCTACACCGACAAGCTAATGATACTCACACCCTGCCAAATATGTTTTTATTATAACATTGCTCAACTGCATTTGTGATCAATTACGGCCAGACGAGTGAAAATAAAGAAAATGTGTTTTGCGCTCCTGGCAAAGTGAAAATGATGTTACTGAGAGATGTTAGTGAAGGAAGTTTGCGCTCCATCCTGGAGGTCCACCATAAAGCAGTGGGCAGCGTTCAGCTGCAGCAGCTTCAGCCAAGGTGGGTGTCGCACAGTTGGCAGCTTGCATGTTAATCATCCCCGACAGTGGCAGTTAACATGTCCAGCCAATGTAGAGCTTCATTTTAGATTATTTCCGTGCTGCTAGACCACTCTTGACAGTGAAAGTCTTAAATGAGAACTCAGCTCACTGCCATTTCTTGGTCGTGTTCACATCTCGCAGGGTTCTCTGTACACTTTACTCTTGTAGTGAGTTGCCAAGCTGTTGGTGTGTGTCTGACTGCTATGTAAGGAATGATTATTGTTTTGAATAGTACTACGTCTGCCTTGTAATGTGCCTGACTTTAGAAGTTCTGTTATTTAAGACATTATCATATTGAGAGGTGAATGATTTGTACAGGTGTAACGAATGGCAATTGCAGTTCGGGGCACAAAACGGTCAAATTAGTCCAATGTGCAGTGGTTATGATTAAGTTGCTTTACTTCCTCGTTTTCACCCACCGAGCGTTTCACCCATTTGCTCTACAAATACTATAATGTTAAAATCCGCCTGTGTCCTAATCTAAGTTATAAGTTACATGGCTGTTTTTTGGTGGGGGGGGGATTAGGTCGATGGCTTTCAGTTGTAAAATGGTCTTGGACTATATATCTGTGAGGTCATCTCTACGTCAAATATGAGCTCTAAACAAAAGCCGGAGGTTTTACACCAGACTTTCCGGTGGAATGAGTTTAAAGCCTCCCTGACCTGAGAGGGGACATGGAGATGTGTAGGTGGCTGGCGTGGGAGGGGTCGTTGGCTTGGCTGCCCCGGGGCCCCAGCAGGGGGTTGGCTTCCACCCAAGATGACGACTGACACCGGGGTTCAAGGGTTAATTTGTGTAACAGACGAATTTGCATACAAATGAAAAATGACACAATTTTTCTGTTCCCTCCAAACTTTCAATGTCATCCGCATCAAGCGGGCCCTATCAGCTGCCCCCCATTCCCCCGCATGCTGTTTGAAGAATATTCATTACTTGTGAAGCTGGGGCACCTTGTTTGCTATTAATCTCCACCGCAGGTCAATGACTTAATTTGCTCAACTTTATCAGTGGTGCCATTCACTTTTTCTTTCTGCCTCCATCCGTCCGTTGCCTTTGTAGCTTTTTCTAAAGTGCTTCTGTTCATAGAGACCAGCTAAGCTTTTTAAAGCACAACAAAGGCACAGTAACTCTGGTCTCTCAAAGAATTTGGAAGACATAAATGAATTACTTGAGAGGGAAAATATATGCCGGCCCTCTAGATTGCTCCTTCTTCTCTTCCCCTTTTACCACAACATCCAACATCTCCAGGAGAGATTTACTCTTAGAACATTTTTCTTTTTCTCCACTTTTTGATTGGACTGATTGTTTTTCTAATCCAGGGGACAATTATTTGCAAATATAATCATGGAGAAAACAGTTTCAGTAGGAATAGGCTGACTTTCCATTGAGGGGAGACAGAATGGACGTTATGCATCAGTGAATGCTGCACATGTGCATCTTGTCTGTAAGTGTTTGACCCTGAAAAAAAGTGTCTTTGTTTCCACAGTCATACGTTATTTGATAAACCCACATAAAAGTTTTTACATTTGGTCTTAGACCATTAAACAAAGCACACCGACACTTAATGAAGTCTCGATGATTGAAAATACATCATTTATCCCTCTTAAATCCAGAGCAAAGACAACGTTTTTAGCATGTTTACCCTGCCTTCATGAATACACTAAAATTGTACATTCTTTAGATAACATCTTTCTTTTAATCCTTAATTGGTTGTTTAGGCCAAACTAAGCAAACAATCAAGAAATACCTGGAAATTGCCTCTCAAGAATCTTATGCATATTATGACAGAAGAGGGTGGGGTCAACAGTTCAGCCTATCAATTACACCTGTTTCTAAATTATAATATAAGAGAGGCAAATGAATTCTGTCTAAATCACTCTCGGGTATTAAAAGAACATCACACAGCAGCTTGAAATTCACCTTATATATATGATACAATGCATGTCTGAAAGAGGAATTAATTTGTTTATGATAAATGTGGCATTAAACAACACTCAGTCTGTGCATATAAAACCATTGGGAGAATGAGAACATAGTGTATCACCCAAAAATACAATAACATTGCTTATTTGCCTCCTTTGGGCATATGAACCTATGAGACAAAAATTTCAAACTTCATTAAGTAGCGAGTCAACCTGAAGGCAGAAAAGTGGTGGAAAAGAGTGCAAGAGCTCAAGTAAAGGGTGCTAAGTATAAAGCGTGAAACTAGAGAGAAAAAAATCTTGTGAACTATTGTTTGGATCTTTATGCAAAAGCCCCCTTTGTATTTCAAACTCTTGATCCCCCATAGGCAAAGGAGAGCAGCGTATTGATCTGTGCTGAAAGGATATGTCTCTTTCATCACAGTTCCTCCTCACCTTAGATGGCTTAGAGGATACTCCTTCAGGATCATATAGCACATTCGCCTGGCTACCAGCCAGAGATTAGGATGATGCTAACCTAGCCAACCCTAATAGGTAGGGAACAAACGCAGAAAGTGTCTAATTAGTGCTGACCAAGATGTGCACTTTATCCCCAAAACAAACCTGCACATTAGAATGTGCTTAGTAGGGGAGAATGAAAAGGCTGGTGGAGGTGAAAGGAGGAAGGAGGATGGGGAGAAGTTGGAGCTTTTGAACTTCTTGAAGATGTGGCGCTTTTGTTTAATGATATGCACTGTTTATAACCGTCACTCACGTACAATCTCCTTATCGTCTAATATTTCTATGCAGAGAAACATACCGTGACTTACAACAATGACAAAATGAAACCTTTATAAAGACAGTAAACATCTGCTATTAAATGTAACACACAAGAGCATCACGAGTAATAAGAAATAAAACAAAACTCTCCCCTCCATCGACTCTTCTCTTCTCTGCTAAACATCTTCTATTGGCAGGTGGAAAAACGAATAAACAAACAAAAGGAAATCTGGACTTTTAACACAGTGTAGGGTGACAGAGGCTACATTTCACTGTAAAATACTGCCAGGGTAAACTGCAAAACTTCCTTGCTGAAGTCATTTTATGAATACATTCAAGTACACATGTTAGTATAGTAAACTTTCATAACTTTTGTTCAAGGGAAACGAGGTCAACTAAGAGAACCCTGAAAACCTTAAGGCCTATATCAGCGGGCAATCAGTGTCGGCTGCCGCGCAGATCTTTCAGGCCGAGTTTAGAGTTAGGAAGCTAATTTAAGTGCCTGTCCAAAAAAAAACAGGAAATTTGTTTTGTGTAGTGTTTTTTCCTAAACGTGTAAGGCGGGTTGAGGCGGCCGTGGCTCAGCGGTAGAGCAGGTTGTCCTCCAACCATAAGGTTGGCGGTTCCCCACCTCCTGCTGTCCATGTGTTGAAGTGTCCTTGAGCGAGACATTGAACTCGGAGTTGCTCCCTGGGCGTTATAACAGTTGCCTCCCACTCCTATATGGATGGAGAAAATGCAGTAGACAAATTCCATTTCGATATGTAAAGGTGAAAGTCTCGATTCTTGTTCTTCTTCTACTTGATTTTGTATACTTGCCAACACGTGAACATGCTCACACTTCTGGTGCACAGTGTGTGAAGCATCAGGAGCATCAGTTTCCATCAGAGTTTTCCATCCAGGTTCATCCTCATACAGAGCTTTCAACTTGTAACCTCGGCGCGAACTTAAGCTTTGGCTATTCTTGTGGTCAATATTACTTTCTTTGGATAAAAAGATATTAAGTTATCAGAAACATTAAAAGACAAATAGACAAAATGATCTAAGATGGAGAGTTATTTTCAGTGTTAGTCTCCAGCACAAAATTTGATACCTGTCTGAGTGAGATAAGAATCATGCAAACAGTTTTCTCTGCAAATGTTTTAGAATTTCAGTCATCACAAGTGTCTCTTTTTTCAGTGCAGAAACTCCTTCAGGGTAATCTGTAGTACATGGAGGTATGCATGTCCAAAGCTCCTAATGAATGGTTCTTGATGATAACTGTCTGCGGCAGAAAATAGGCCAACATTAACTTTCCAGATAGGGTCAAATTAGTCTTTTACCTCTTGTGACCTTTTAGTCTTAAAGCTGCAATGGTTCTACAATTTTCTGCTGATTTATGTTCAGATAACACACACCATTAATCAATCCATCAAATAATTGAAATGGTTTTCCCAATCAGATTTCAAATGTTTTCCCCATTAGATATTTTTTAGAGGAAGAAGCCAAGTGGTAGTCTAAGGAAGCCAAGAGCATTTGTGCAAATGTGTCAAGCCTCATCTCATTTACTGTCAAACGGTCACCAAAAAGTTTGACGCAAATGATCAAATTGCCACGACTGTGGATGTAATTGAAATTTGATCACATTTCCAACCCGCACAGTCAGTCACAGCACTCTCCGTCTCCAGAACCTCACACATCAAAAAAGTACAATGCTGGAACTTTTCCTCTAATGAATTCTTGATAAAAGGATGTTTTTATTTGCACTTTTCTCTGTTAAATTTAAACAGTTCCAGTCGTTCAAGGCCACCCGAGGGCTGTGTCATAATCTTAATGGAAAGAGCAAATTTAGCAGTCCAGTTTTGCATATATTTTCAAAAATATGAAACGTGTTTGGCTCACAGCTTGTAAAAGTTTAACTGTTTAACTGATGGGCAGGAGGTCTCTCATCTCTCCTCACTCTTCTGAAGATTTTTCTACCTGTGCATATTTGTCAGAATATTCTTCAACACGTTTGAGCACTCTTTCTTCCAGCATAAAACATATGTTTTCAACATATGTTTAGTGCAGTGCAACATACAGGATGACATATGTTCTAGTGAAACTGCCGGAAGCTGCTATCTCGCGCCAATAAACAATGCTGCATGTTTAAATTTGGATCTTTGGGTCCAAAAAATTGCTAGCGTCTCCCAGGTTTAAATGTGCAGGTGTAATGAAATGACAGAGAAATGCAGCCCATTTCATGGTATGAGTGTGTTTACATCTAATACATTTACCATCTGCAATTACCTCCTCCGTTCCCATTTCATGCCCTGTAGGACAAAATAGCATTCATCGAACCTATTTGATAGTCTATTTGTGTGTACCATGGAGCTTGTGTGTCACTTTGCCTTCTATATGGCAGTGTGTGTGTGTGTGTGTGTGTGTGTTTGTGTGTTAGATGGGAGGATTATTGCCCATTGCCTCTGTGCATTAAGCCTCCCCTCATTCAGTGCCAAAGGCCTGACCCAAATATGGCTGAAAGACAACATGTGACCTGCTTAGCGTTTTACCTACGGCTCGTGGAGCTCCAGGCTGGTGGTCCGGTGTGGGGGTGCATGCTGTGGGATGGGGATTCAGTCTCTTGAGTGGGAAAAAGTGCAGATGCTGGCAGATGGCTGACAAACTGTCCAGAATTGAACTGACCATAAAATAATTAGTGAAAAATTCAGCGTTCTCACATCTGTGACCGGACCGCCACCTGACCTAACCTCCAGTTAAAGATGAGCTGAATTACCACCATTGTGTATTCCCTGTTTTTAAGGAGTCAGGTCCCAGTAAGAGCAGTAACATAGTTTGACCTGGTGGTGCAACGCTTTTTTGCATTTGCATAAACACAATAAAATGAACTTTCTTTGATCATTATTTTTTTTATCATAGAACAAATTTGTGCATGTACATGAGCTGTTTATAAAACTATTTAATTTATCTTTTCATCCCAGGTCGGTGAACCCTCCTATTTCAGTCCCATGAATTTAAGGACACATTCACGCTCCCACGCATGCACACGCGCACATATGTCCTTTGGCTATGAAAAAGCTGTGGTTATTTCTTTGTATTCTCTAGCCTGGGGAAAAATGAGATCACGGTGATAGCAGCTGTCTTGCCTCCTTTGCCCCTGCTTCTCTAACACTATGTTTGTGGCTGCTAGCCAGGCCATGGCCCAGGTAGCACCAGGGGCCCCCTTCGGTCACCCGACTGCAGATGTTGCTCTCAATTTGGCACCACATCCTCTAAATGTCCCCAACACTGGGATACTTAACATCGCTGTTGACAGTAAAACCCTAGAAATGGAGAGGAATACAAACCCCTGAACCTGCAAGACATTCTAATAATCATAGAAATATTAGAAAATATGACTGCATTACAAAGTTTCGCTTTCTGTTGTGGTAATAGACCAAAAATTATTCTTTATGTAGTTATGATATGGATATGGCCCTCACTGATGTCTACTCAGCTGAATTTTTCCCACCAAACAATTGATATGGATCATGAGTCAACCTGCAACACTCTGCAGACATTTATGTAAACAATGTTGATGTTTGCTGGAGCGCAGTTATCAGTATACTCATATGGAGACGGCATCAAAGCAGCATGCCGCCACTACAATAACAGACAAAACAAGCCTGTGGCCTGACAGCAGATGAATATACATTAACTGCCTCTACCGGCATTCCATTTCGAAAGGCCAAGATTCATTTTATGCTAATGATAATAACAATAATTCACAATGGACAAAAGAGGAGGACTTACAAAACAACCACGTTCCCTTCTTAATATGATCAGTCGTGATGATTTGCTCTGCGATAATGATTCATCAAACGATTCTCCAGCGGTCACAAAAGGGCTTGAGTCATTAATAAAAGAACAGAGTCAAAGCACCTTGGGGATCTCTCTTTTTTCCCCCTCTCCCTGCATTCGGACCTACTTATCATTAAAGCAAGTAAAATGTGACTGTTACATCGGAATAAAATTACCATTCTTGGATTTGGAGATATGAATAAAATTCCATTTGAAAATTGAGCCCCATTAGCATCACTAAGAGTCTAAGATTCGGGTGACCTTTTCGTTACGTATATCTGCATGTTGGAAGTTTTTCTGTCTCCGTTTATTGATGTGAATGAGAGCTCAGTGTGGTGAAGGTCTTTTTCTCTTCCTTTTGAGATCGGTGATGTGATGAAGCAGGAAGGAGGCTTGACCTCCAAAATAAGACATGTGACACGTCCTACAAATTTAAAACTAGGACTGTGGTACATTTTAAAGATGTAAGACTCATTTATGCAACTGATCAAACATCACGGACGGTTTATTTCCTTTAAAATGCACTTTGCTCATGAAAAAGGCTGGATTTGACCACTTTGCTTAGCATTATAGTCTGCTGAATTGAGAATGCAGTAAGCAGAGCAGTCAGAGAGGGAGGGAGAGAGAGAGAGAGAGAGAGTCATAAAGGGAGAGAGAGAAAAGAGTGACAGATCTAGAGCTGAAGAGGTTCGTAGGTCAGGCCAATAAACAAACAAAGCATCGATTTCCTGCTGCATGCTGCTGTTTGCAGGGAAAACCCTCACTTCCACCATCCGGTTGTGCTCATCTCCACTTATGTTAAAGACACTCCTCCTCACCCAGGGAAAGCCCTTCCTCCACCTCTCCCACCTCCCCCTATTAATAGCCTCCTTCGGACATCTCCCAGGAGCGGTGTATCTGAGGTGAACTACTACCAGAGATTGGTAATCATTTTATTAGAGGAAGTCAGAGACAGGACTTCCACTCACGGAGACAACTAAATGGTTATTGCTGTAATGTGAAGGAAAAAAGTAAACAGCTAAGCAAATCACAGATCTCTGACAGCTTTGAAGACTTACGATCTGCACTGATCTACACTTATACCAGAGGATAAAATGTACCCTACCATGTTGTTTAAAATTGCTACTAGCAGTTATGGAAAGTATGTTATATTTACTCAAATATTAGTTATTGCTACAATATTTAACTTTTTATGTGGCTAGTTTATTTCTTTCTTCTATTTTTTTTTTTACCCCATTTGGGTTGTTTTTTTTCACTTTAAAGCTGTGCTCTTTTTTTCACAATGATCACTTCCACTTTGAATATTTGAGTACACTTTAGTGCTAATACTTATTTTGGCAATGCTGTGTTTCTAATGCAGCCACCGCACACTGACATAATGCAGTCAGAGACAGGGAGATATTTGGTTCCACTGTCATTTCTTCCCCTTGAAGACTAGAAAGGAGACCAGAATGAAATGCATTGACAACAGTTCTAATGGGAAATGTAAGAAACTACGAGCCAAGGTAAAAATGGTCAAGGCAGTCTCAGGAGACATGGCTTCACCCAAACAATAAAACTACAGACATGCTAACTACAGGGATATATAATCATCAAGTTTGTATCTATACATATATATATATACTGTATATAGGAGTGTTTCTACCGGCAAAGGAATCCCAAACATTTATTTCTTTTCATTACTTTCTTTTGTTTGCCCCATGATTTTTATTCCTAGGTTCTCCTTGCACACAAAAGTAGTGAAATGGAAATGCTTTCTTCTGTGTTTTTAATCCTCTTTCACTCTAATTGGCCTCTCTTTGCTGTGAAGTGAGTTCAATCTACGAGCAGATAAAACAAGTGTTGGGTGAGGCACAGGCACCATGGAACTGTGTTCCCAAGCATGAAGTGAGCAGGTTTGTACTAATATCCAAGCTTCCGCATTCACAATTAAGAGGCCCGGGAGTTGTTAAAGTAACTACCTTCCTTTTTTTATTCTCCGGCTGGAATAGAGCTGCACCACCTTCTCTATGCTGGAGATAGAAAGCCGATAGCCGCTTGTGTCCGTATGAATGTAGATTGGACTGATTAGAGCTGAGGATTGTTGTGCATCAGGTTATCAGCAGCCAAAACACAGCCTTTCATCACTTTAGTCAGTCAGGCATTGAGTGGCCAGGCAGTCAGCGGCTTGCTTGACCCCTCTGAGGAAAAAAGTATGGTGATGGAACCTTTTGTTCAGGGTGATTGCATATGACGACTTGGCCCACCCATTGAAACACGGTGACTGTTGGGTAGGTACCAGGATTAGGAATGACTTGTATTGATTCTGTTTTTCTTTCTTCCTCCACGTCTGTGCAAGAGGCCGGTCAATATCATCAAGCTTAGATTTCTTTGTGGCTGTCTTTATACTAAACAAGAGGGAGAGGGCATTACATCTCCTTAAGTGACGCCCTTCTATTATCAATTGGAAAAGGTTGCAAATGGTTAAAGCTGATGGGAAAATGATTTCTTGAACAAGCAGCAATGAAAGGCCAATAAAATTAGTTAGATTCATATTCTCATTTGCTTATACTGGCCTTTTATTAACTCTTACATATGTGCTAGTAAGTGTCATGAACTGTAAAGCACCTCAAGTATAAATTGATTAATAATGGTCTTCACAATGGTCGTAAAGATGAATGGATTTTGTTCAGTATTTTGCATTGTTTAAGAAATGACAATAGCATATGGTTCTGGGTATAAGAAAACAAGATTTTTGGGACATTTGATTAATATCTTCTCGAAAATGTCAAGAGTCACATTGGTGAGATGACGAAGCAATGGCATGCATCAGTAGTGGGTGGAAATGCAGTCAGGAGAACCACCGAAAGGCCAGTGTTTGGGACGTAAGGGGAATGTCAACAGGAAAACAGTTCATGACACTCCCCAGGTAAAAATACCCATCTCGACTGAATTGGTCATTGATGAGGGGAGATGGTGAGGCAAAGTCCAAACGTGCAGACATCTCAAATCATGGTAGGATACATTATGTGCTCAAGCTTACAGATGAAAGCATGGAATTTCAATCACTAGTATTCATCAATAATTAATTAGAATACATAAATTAGAATTTAATTTGTTACAATACTGTACTTTTGAACTAAATTTTCATTTTCATTTTGGCTTGACTAATCACGAAATTCTCTAATTTAACACACACACATATATATATATATTTATATCACGTTAACATATATTTCATCCATCATTAATTTATTTGTCCCACATACCCACTCCTGATTGACTGAGATTTCTACAACGTGTTAAATATCAACAACTTGCATAGTAATGTGGTGACCTCATATATAAACAGGCTGTATTTATCACTGTTCGCCTCACTCTATAAGACTTGCCAGCTAAATGTTGGCACCACATATTAAAAAAACTCTTTACTATGTGCCCACTTCACTTCGGGGCACATATTGTACTCTTTTAGAGCCTGTTTGTTGCTTTCATGTTAATTTAAAGCCAAGTTTTGAACTGGGAATATCTAATTGCAAGTAAAGATCCAGATTGTTTTGCCCCATCTTTGCCGCAGATTTTGGCAAGGCCTCTCTAGTGCCACACTATTTGTGTTTGTTTATTCATTTGTTTGTCTGTTTATGTTATATGTTTGCTTATTTATCCACGTCTTTATTTTTTAATGAGTTGAAAATCCACCAGAGAATCCAGGCAATGAAACTTTAAAACGTGTACAGTAGCAGTGAGGGAAAATATTTACGTTGAGACAGGCCACAATCTCAGAAGATCCTCAAATGTAGGTTAGAACTGCAAAGTTAATATGCAAATGTCCTTATCTGCTGGGATTCACAAACAACCATCACCCTGATTGATTTAATAAACTGCTTTTATCTTTCAAAGTGTTAATTAGGAGGGATGAGCCTCACTTTGAATCTTCTTTCTGTGCTCCATTCAACAGCTTTCAGACAAAGACAAACTTTCCTACTCCTAACATCTCTGAACCAGCTTGTTTTTCCTTACAGCATTTCTAGTGTTAGTTGTTGTTTCTGACAGACAGTGATTTCTGTATCAGTGAAACACAGCCCAGCCGCACTGTTTGAGAGAAATCAATGGGATTGGTTTTGTAAATCTTACGATTTGAGCCAGTCAGTGTCATAAATGTCTCATATGAAGGACATGCTGCTGATATATTGCTGAGGTTGTAATCGATTCTGATTTACATTTTTTGTGTCATAAATCTGTCATGTCTTTTATAAAACTGTTCTGGTCTTTTTTTTGGCAGTAGAGTTTTAGTAGTTTTTAGATATTGCAGAGAGAGATGGTAGAAGACCAGCAGGCACGGTGAACAGATTATCTAGCAATAAGTGACAGGTACTCCTCAAACTTTGAGCAAACCTCTAACATGTCATCAAATTAACTACCATTTATCATTTTCTTGAACCATTGAACCATACAACGGTTACCCAAAGTCTTTGGAAAACAGGATTCATTTAATGCCAAAAAAATATTGTCTACATTTACACATTTTGCCTGAACTCACATTGCTATAGACATATTTCTATGATGCAAAAACAGAGGCATGACACACTGCAAACTCCTCTGGCACAATTTACAGTTGGAGTATTGGTTGACCTGGGGCACATTCACACCTTCCATATTGGGCGCATAACAACCAAATTATTTCGTTCTGAATTAGCATATGCAAGTAAAACCTGGTTAAGTATGTTGCGGATGAGAACATATTTTTACCATTGTTTGGACCGAAGCATTATTAGGACTGGTGCTGGGCTTGTATACTCACTGAAATTCTTTCTCATTGTTGCAAAAGTCAAAAGAGGCCAGGGCCGCAAGATAAGGGTTAATAAGTATAGTACAGTAATAAGTAATCAATAAATACAGTAGTTACAGTGGTATGATTACTTAGTTGTATAGAATGCAGTTATGATTACAGTAATTGCATGCATTAATGTGAGCAGGAAAAACAGATAGGCGTACATAGGAACTTATAAATAGAATTCATATCAATTATTCACTGTTCTGGTGAAGGTGTAAGGACAGTAAGCTGCTCAAGAGGGTGATGGCCTGTGGGAAAAAGCTGACTCTGCGTCTGTTTGTTTTGGCGCACAGTGATCTAAAAAGCTGACCAGATGGGAGGAGTTTGAACAGGTGGTGTCCAGGGTGTAAGGGGTCCAGGATAATGATTCCTGCACGTTTCTGGGCTCGAGAGGAGTGAATGTCCTCGATGGTGGGCAGGTTGGCATCCTCTCGGCCACCTTGATTGTCCTTTGTAGTCCGTTCCTGTCCCTTGTGGTGGTGGAACCAAACCACACCACAATGGAAGAGGACAGGTAAGACTTGATTACTACCGTGTAAAATTACTCCCATCGGTGGTTGTATTCCTCGGCAGATGAAATACAAGTGGATTCTGGGCTATTTTAATATGGAGGTGATGTGGAGTTTCCACTTCAAGTCTTGAGAAGTTGCAATCCCCAGGTAATTAAAGGCCTTCATGGCTGTTACAGTGCTGCTGGGTATGGAGAGGAGGAGTGGGGCTCTTTCTCATCTCCACTGTCTTGAACTTGGTAAGCTCCATCACTGATAAGACCAATGGCTCAGCAGAAGAGAGGGTCTTCTTCCAACCACAAAGTTGGCGTTTCTATCCCCACCCCCCTGGGACACTCAACCCCAAATTGCTCTCTGTGAACTCAATGGCTGCTCCTGCACTGCTGGGTCAAATGCAGAAGTCAAAGTTCATATTTACATATTTGTAAATGCTGAATAAGGCCAATAAAGGTGGAAGCCCTGATTCTTAATGTTTACAGCGCCCTATAATCTGTTTATGTTTGGGACCACTTCAAATACTATGCTGCATTTTTACCTCCATCCAAGTAATTTGGGATACTTAACTCCTTAAACAGAGGCAGCATAAAGTTAGTCTCATCGTCCGCCAAGAAACTCCTCGGCCAATCCCGCCCAATTGATACATATACATGGCTTAGACAATTAATCTCCAAATGCATTATGAAGGTTTAG
>OMNV01025946.1:0-13103 GCA_900303265.1 Brotula barbata
GTTCCCGGAGTCTGTCGGAGATATTAAGCTCTTATTACTAAGGTATTTTTCAGATGGTAGCTAAGGCTGTGACAGTGAAAATTTACTTTGGCATCCACCATGACACCAATATTTTCAGCTCGGTCTTTCCTCTTTAATTTCATCCTGAATATTTTGTGAGAAATTCAGAGGCCAGTCAGCGGTACCTGTGTTTAATTACCAGCGCCACATGGGTGAAGTAAAGATACACATCATCACTGCAGGTTCAAATTTTCACCTGTAGCAAATGTAGGTCTTTTCCCACTACTACTATTACTACTTCTACTACTACTATTACTACTTCTACTACTACCATGACTACTACTACCACTATCTCCACTGTGTTCCTTAAAGGCAACAACTAACTTCAGCAAGCAATCAACTGTACACAAACACATTTCATATTCATTAAGTTATACTCCAATTGTTTTCTATCGTGATTGTAGACTGGTTCACTACATACTTGCATTACTACATACAAAGCCAAGAAATATTTAATAAAACAAAAACCAAGAATGATATCAGTGTATACCCAAGCATATTCCATGCATCAACAACTCCTACACTAATGATATGGGTGATTTGTAGTTGGGAGTGTAATCCACTGGTAGTATTTATGGAAATGATGAGTTTATGGGAAAGAGTGGAACAGTGGTTAGTGCAGTGGCCTCACAGCGAGAAGGCCCTGCGTTTGAGTCCCATGATTCCTGGTACATTCTGTGTGGACTTTGCATGCTGTGGCTTTGCAGTTAAGATGGGTTCAATGCAGTTGACAAATTTATCTACATGGATAATGGGGCAATATGTCCACCCAGCCATTATCATTACTACCTACTCATGTTAATGTCATAGTGGGCCTGGAGCCTATTCCAGCAGTCATTGGGGGAAAGGCAGGGTATACCCTGGACCTGTCAACAGTCACCATCACAAGGCTGACACACAAACAGCTCATTCACACCTACGGTCAATATTGTGTAAGTTAAACTAAAATACTCAAGAAAACATACAACAATAAGAATAAAGTATGACGTGATCTCATTTTGAGATTTTTCTGTCTTTTTTTTTTTTTTTTGCTTCTTTTTTTTTTTTTTTTTTAAATAAGTTATAGAATTTGTTCTTCGGGTTCGGAACTTTTGCCAGCAATGAGCTTTGATTTGAGAGAGAGAGACAGAAAGAATAGCTGGCATGTTGTGATGACGCTAGGTTCCTGTCGGAAGGGAAATCTCTGATAAGGAAGAATAAACACAGATTAGAACCGAAAGAGATAAACAGTGACAGAAGAGAGGAAACCAGGCTTCATAGCAGTTATACAGCAGTCAGTAATGCGCACATTGACTATGTGAGTGTGTTCTTCTGCAAATCTCATCAGATGTCTCAGATTCCAGCAGCTCCAATGTCACTGCTCTACATCAACCAATAAGAACCGACTTACTTTGTTCGTTTCCAATCACGCACCACCAATCAGTTGTAAGGGCCACACCTCCTCGGGTAGTCACGCCTACCAGTGGCTGCAGTGTCCAGGCTGTCATGTGGTTTGGCATTTCTGTAGCTTTCATACATACACGCAAGTAAAGGGCTTCAAAACAGGCGTAGAGTCAGTTGTGTGAAGTAACAAAGGAAAAACACACTACAGTTTTTGTACTTCATACTATAGGCTAGGAGATGGATATAAGTCTGAAAAAAAACGTTTGAATTTCAAAAGAAAGTGTGTTAATGGTAAAATCACAACAACTGTAAGCTGTTAGTTTATTTTTGGGGGTTTCAATCTGTTTGATTTCTTGTGCACATAAATATGAAGTTGAAACAGAGCACTGCATTAGAGACTCCTCGACAGTCTAACTCATTTGTCAGTCAAGCTCATCTTTAAAGTTTGAAAAGCTTTATTGAAGCGATTGGTTGTTGCTTTTCCTGCTTACCTTTTTAGACTTCTGGAGTGTTTGCCTATATAATTTTGTTCATCTGGAGACTATCACAAGGTATAAATGCCACTGTGAGCGCCAGCAATCCTTTTACTTTTGCATTCAATACTGAAGTACAAGTATTATACAAAAACACTAAATTAACACCAGCAGCTGATTGGCTTTTTACTCAAGTGTGTCGAGTATGGGGACTGGTGGGCCAATTTTATTTCTAACTAATTCATTTTTAAATTAGGTAACTGTACTCAAGTATAATTTTGAGGTACAACCACAGCGACGTTGGCATTTAAGGCAGGAGTTGTATCCTTTAAGAATCAATTTGAAATGTTATGTGGCACAGAAAGCTCACTTTAAGAAGAAAGAAAGAAAGAAGGATACTTTATTGATCTTCGTAGGGAAATTAATCCTCTGCATTTTAACTGAAAGGCAATGGCAGGAGTGATTAGCCTACGCCTAATTCTAATCAGCCGAACCCACAACCCTCTTGCTGTGACAGTGCTAACCACTACGCCACTTTGCTGCCTGGAGGGGCGGGGTTGCACCGCTCCTGGAGGGACTGCAATACCAGGTGAACCAGCAAGTGTACGCAGACAAAACCTGAGAAAGGCCCGACATTGTGAATTAAACAATTTTTCTGCCAATATTCTGCAATCCCGAGTGAAAGAGGTCTCTCTCTCTCTCTCTCTCCCCTCCTCTCCTTCTGTTTCTCAGCTGTGAGGGAATTCCTCTTCAGCCTCCTGCTGAATGTTTCAGGAATGATCACGACTATCTGAACACTCTGCGTGGATCTGCATTCTGTGGCCCTCTCTCCTTGTCTGGGCTAGTCGTTATCCTGTCTGTGTTGACCTTTGACCTCTCCCTTATGGTCAGGACTCTATGCTAATCTAATCCGACAAATTTTGCTATAGGCGTGACACAGAATTGGAATCTGAATAATCCACCACATCGAGACATCAGCGAGAATAAAGCGATACACCACGATGTAGCAGCTACAAATGAAAGTTCAGCAGCTACCTGGTTGCCACGTTGGCGTAACCCCCCACCACCTTCCTCAGTCATTATGGAGTGGTTTTAAAGAGGCTTCCCCCCTCTGGCATCTTCCAGCATGACATTGGGGGGCTGCAGGTTACCCCTTCCTCTCCTTTCTTCTCCTCTTTTCATCTGCCTCTTTCTCACCCTCTCAGCAGTTTTAAAATGCTGCTTCTTTCCATATTAGCTTCTGTAAAAGCCTATTAACGCCCCCCCCCACCCACACCTCTAAACCTGCTGCTGGTTTCTATTAGCACTTTGCCATGTTAGGCAGGGGGGCATGACGATGGAGAGGCTGCATCTCCACACAGTGATGAAGATGAGGGACTGTTTTGTGTGCAGTTGCAAGTTTTTGAAGTTTTATGGCGGCGTTTTAAATGCGACTGACGAGGATTTAGGTTACGTGAAAGGTGTGTTATAGTGTGTTTGTGTGTGTGAGAGAGATACTGCTGAGCTGCATTAAAACGTGTCCTCTGGCTGAGTGCGGGTGACGCTGGCATTGTGAATCAGGATGAGAAAAACTGAAGGGGCTAGGTAAGAGGTGTGTGTCTGTATTTCAAAGGACATCCGTTGTGCTCCCACACAGGTCAGGTGCTCCAGTTCGGCTTAAACTCTATTCTACGCAGGACAAAGCAAGACCGAGCCTACGACTCAGCAGTGCAAAATAATAATTAGAATACGTAACGAATATGGAGTCCATTCAATGGGGACTGAAGAACATTAGTCTCATTGGTTTAAAGGCCCATTATTCCGAAGGTCTGAAACTACAGTCCACTGTTCCAAAAGAACATTACTGAAGGAGGCCTATTGGTCCGACGGTACATTTTTGTGAAACTATGGCCTTATGATTTGAAAGAACTTTAGTCTGAGAAGAAGGACTATTGGTCCATCTTTCTGAAGCTATAGACAGCTGTTCCAAAAGAAAATTAGCCCAAAAAGAGGGCCCATTTCTCTGAATTCCCACCTCTCTGAAACTACAGTCCACTGTTCAACATTACTCTGAAAGGACGTCTGTTCAAAAACTTTGGTGTGAACTGGATCTTCAAAATCTTTTTAAACGATATCATTGCTTAGCCAAAGAAAATGTAATGGATGATTCTAAAGGTTGTGGATAATGGAGGAGCGAGAGATGGGAGATTAAGAATATAGAAAAAAGGGAAGGAGGGAGAGAGAATGAGTGAGTGGGGAGCAGATGTATGGATATAGAGGGATGATATGAGACTGAAATGAATTGAAGAAGGGTCAGAAGAGGGATGAAAGAAGAGTTTCACGTAATGTCTCTGTCTCCCCCTCAGTCCCTCGCTCTGTCTCTCTCACACACACACACACACACACACACACACACACACACACACACAAGGGTCTTTGGTTTCTGAAGAAGCAGTAAACACACCAGGTATCCCACCATGGTCTCTGCTCTGCCTCTTGATCTTTTGGCATGTAAAAACCTGTTGCCGCCAGCAACTCCAAGGCATAACGAGACACAGTGAACGTGTGCACGTGTGTGTGCATGTCTGTGTTTAGACTCAATTCAGTCAAATTTGATGGTGTTGGTCCTCTGTGTATATTTAAGCTTTTACAGCCACACAGACACCCCCACCCCAACCCACACACACAAAAAGAGAGTTCCAGTTGTTTTAGCAGTAATGGCAGCAATGATACTCCATCTGAATTCCACCATTTTCATTAGCAGCTTTTTTATTTGCAAACATTTCCCAGAATGCACCTACAGTATGTATCAGTTCAGTGAGGGCTGAAAGTTTAGGGCTAAACCAAACAGTTAGCCTAAGCTTCATTGCCGCATATGAACATTGCTGACTTTCAGTAGGACGACATGATGGTTCCACAGGCTGCAGTAAGTGAAAGCTGTTTGTAGTTTTTGTTCAGCAGGAGTCACTTTTATTTAGATTTTCCCTGAGTTACTTTGAGGCCAACACATACATTTATTTGTTCCCTTATTCTGTTCAATCTCTTGAAGCTGGCAGCACGTGTTCTTCGCAAAGCTTGTGGTAGTGCAACATTTTCAAGACGTGCTCTCGATGTATATTTGGCAGGTGGTGGTTTTATAAATTGCCCAGATAACCACCACTGATATCAGCAAATGGCATTGCTCATTGTTAACTTACTCCATATTTTCTCATTGACATACCAGTCTGCACTGAGCACAGGACCTGCTTCCTGTATTTACATTCTTGCTCCTGCTTCTCACGTGATGCATTTTGGTTCACATGTGAAAAGAAACCAAACGAAGTGGAAAGTACCAGTTAAAAAAAAACCATCAACTGATTTTGATCAGAGTACACTGACCACAGGTGTGAAAACGCTCTTAGATGGGCATGTAGAGCTTTGAGCTTTTTCTTCTCTCAACAAACAAAAAAGGAAGTGGACACATCTGGAAGTGATGTCACCTCCATTGTGATTGGCCAATAATCCACAGTAAGAAGAAATATATATACGTGAAGGAATGAAAAGAACATACGTGACATCTGTTACATAGTTGTGGTGTTTTACTTGTCCTGTAATGGTATAGCAGTAATGTTATAGTAGTCGCTGGTTAAACACACACAAATGAAAAGGTCTGAGGCCTTTAAAAGCCTCATCACACCTGCTGCCAAACACAAAGTATTTAAGAGGTGGTGTGGAAATGCAGGATGCTATGTGATGATAGACACTTTGGATTTAAGAGATTTGAGAAACTTTGTTACTGAGCTATACACTTTTATAAGTAATAAAATGTATATATTCATATATATATAACAAAAATCATTTATCCATGAATGAGTCATAGAGCCAGTAAAAAACAGCATTTTTTCATCAGCATGGAAGGAATCAAATCTTTGTCTGTTATGGGTTTATGTAATTTATTTTCACAAAATTATCGCTGTTCAGAGACTTTTGGAAATGTGCTGAAAAATATGATAGTCTCCCAAAGAATGGCTTAATTTAATTTTACATTATTCATTTTGATTTTTTTTTATAGTTTTGTACGTGTGTTTTATAAATCTTAGTATGGTCTTTAAAATAATACAATCGGGGAGAAAGAAAGAAATGATTGAGTTTATAGGAAGGAAGGCAGGAATGGACTAATCAGGGAAGAAAGAAACACTAGAAAGAGAAGCGGAAGGAAGGAAGGAAATCCTTTTGTCAATAGGAAGAAGGAAAAAATGCAGGAAGGAAATTCTTGAGTTAACAGGAAAGAAGGACGGTACAGATACTGGAAAGACAGAAACAAAACAAAATGCAAAAGAAAGGAAGACATACAAGGCAAGAACAAATTTCTTTCAAACACATACTCTTAACTCAAGGACCATTAGTTCCCACACACACACACACACATACACACACGTGTGCAAGTTGAACCTCTAATTTAATGTGTATTTATAGTAGTCTGAGTGGCCTGGACGCCACGGTGGATGGAGGAAAATGCAGCGGCATGATTACACGCTGCTATTTCCAGCCCGCCCCCTCCCTTCCTGTACGTCACAAACCCAAGGCTTTTATTTTGAAAGGTCGCATCTGATTCTGAAGAAGCATCAGATTCAACGTGTAACCAAAAGAAGACAAAGCCTCGCGGGTTAAATCAGTATTTGTCTTTAATAAAGTCTCTGTGTGTGTGTGTTGGTGGTTCATTTGAAATGAACCATGAACAAGAAAAAGTCCTCACCACAAAGCGTTGAACGTCTCCGTTAAGAAGTTATTATCGTCTTATTTTGCTCTCTCTCTCTCTGAATTCCTTTCTTCTCTCTCAGCCATCCTTTAATCATATGAACCCGACAGCAGATGATCACAGGGTGTGTGTGTGTGTGAGTGTGAGAGAGAGAGAGTGGGTGAGTGCTGACTTTGTGACCTCTTTATACTAGTATGATTTAAAGAAGAATCGTGTTCTTCTTCTGTAATGCTGCTGCAGTATGTGGTACCTCTCCTCATCCTCCTGTCCCATTTCCGTTACACATACACACACACACACACACACACACACACACACACGCACGCACATACCTTTCTGTAACACTTCCAGTAGCTAAACCTCTAATCATTGCATGGAAAGCAAATAACAGGGGTGTCAGGGTGATCATAAAAGCTCACATATTTTTCCTCTCTGCTTCCATAATGTCACCAATTATCGACCAAACGGCATCATGGGAAACACCTGCTTCAGCACACACAGGTGGCACCATGGACAGTGAGAGAGAGATTTAGACATGGAGGGGGTCTTTATGGATGTGGAGGAACATATAATTTGAAGAACTTTAACAGCCAATAGAGGACAGCTGAGGTCTGCGTGAGGAATGTGTTTTACACAATATAATTATTTTTATGAAAGTGACTGATGGTCACTTAGATCAGAATAAATTCACAAAATCATCAATGTGTGCAACACAGTATACACAGAGTATATTATGTATCACATTTGTATTGTTTTTGAAATTAGTCATCTGTGTGTTGCTCATCGTTGTCTGAGCTGGAGAAATGCGATTTTCTCTCGACGCTCCTTGATGACGTGTTCGTAGATAGTTATCTCAGTTCAGTTATTTTGAGTTGATCCCTGCACAATCGAGCAAGTCTGTGGTGTGGCAGGTAGGGATAGGTAACGTTGAGATTTTATTGGTACCGATGCCGTACTGCTTATCTACTGTATATTGATTCTTTTGGATAAGATACTTCCCTCCATAATTTTAGGGGAGGGGACAACTGTCACATCAGCTCCATGGGGGGTTGGGTGGGCAGGTACAGGTATATGGACGATACGACACCACGTCATCAGTAATTAATTCAGCTTTCTCCCCCTCTCTCTGTGTCAATTTGAGAAAAAATAACACCACACGACACGCATACCACACAAAAAAAATAAGGAAATTAATTCTCTGCACTTGAACCAATCCTCAATGAGGAGCAGTGGGCATCCCACACATGCAAACACACACACACACACACACACAACGATGCTCATGGACCAACTTCCTTGGTACATTAGTGATTAGCCTAATATAGACGTTTTTGTGGGTGGGGGAAGCCAGAGCCACGCAGACACAGGGAGAACCTGTAAATTCCACACAGAAAGGTGCGGATTCGAACCCACAAACTTCTTGCTGTGAGGTGCTATCCACCGTGCTGCCGTGTTTTGACCACAACATAGTCGTCATTGGGGCCTGATGAGGAACAGTAGGCAACATAAAATATAAACGCAATATAAAACTACTCACTACAGAATGACGCTAAAGTACCAACTTCCCAGCGGCTGTTTTTTTCCTGTCCGACCAAACCCTCTGTCAACTAGGACTCCAAACTGTGACCACTCGAACCCCCATCCAGCTGATGAGTAAAAACTTAAACTGAAATCACTGATACATCATTTTTATGCCTGAAACTCAGTACTGTCATTCACCTCTTTCTACAGAAGAGGAAGGTCAGAGTGTTACAGCACACTCTATGCTAAACTACACGTTTTCATAAACGATCACTTTGGTTGTGGTAGTCCTGATCCAATAGTGGTGAGGGTTTTGGTTTGAAGGCTGTACCATCCTTGGTCACTGCTGTTATCCAGTAGTTACCTGGTGTTAACACAGGGTAGCCAGTCTGAATGGTTGCCTATGGCCTAGAAATAATGTTGAAAATTTAATAAGTTCAAAACTACATGATCCAGATCCTCAAAATAGGCCGCAGTGTTTGTTGGCTGACAATAAATCTCTTCAGAAAATTTTCTATGGGTTTTTTTGGAGTTAGTTTGCTATATATATATATATATATATATATATACAGTATATATACTGTATATACAGTACATATATGGATATGTAACTGTGTATATACTGTATATATATATACATATATATAATTTGATCACCTACGATAAATAGTAACAATATATAATATTTTGACCATCATCCTCTGTGGATTTGACACTAAAAGCAAATTTGTCTCATCACTAATGCTCTTTTGAGTCAATGTTTAGATCAATAATGTTGATTGATGGAGTTTAACTTAATAGCCTGTGGACTGTACTGTGTATACGGAGAGAGAGAGAGAGAGGGAGAGAGAGAGGGTTGTGGTTCAGAGTTGTGACTGTGTAGTTTAAGGTAAAGTAAGCAAAGGGAGTAAAAACAGTTAGGAAGAAAGGGACAAAAAGGGGGGAAGCCATGTGGGCAAAACATTAAGGGAGCACGCGCGGGAGAGAGCGAGAGAGCGAGAGAGAGAGAGAGCGAGAGAGAGAGAGAGAGAGAGAGAGGATAAGATATGAGGTAAACAGAAGCAGCAATAGGAGACAAAGAGGAAAAAGATAATTTTATGCCAAAAATATTACTGCGATAAACACAAATAGATGTCAAGAAAGAGCAGAGAAGCAAAAAGTAGGTGATAAGTTGACTACACAACAGTTTTAGTCTTCCACTGAGTTCTCCTTCCACCTCCGACATAGAAACAAACGCACCACAGTGGATTCCAACAAGTCTGTGCTGCGTCCAGCTGAGAGGGACGCACACACACATGCACACGGTGGACTGTAACTCATGCTAGGGAGTGGTAAGAGTGTGAGAGAAAGCAGAACAGAGAGAAAAGCAATGCAGACACGTTAACCCTTCATGTTCCACATTCATACTGGCCACATAGGGAGAAATGGCTGGGTCCCTGGTAAAAATAGACTGCACTGACTGAGTGTCTGAGTCTGTTTATCTGATGGATCACAACAAGAAAGAATACATGCATTTTGACTGGCAGGGATTCACAGGATGTCTCTGGAGGGACATATGTCTTTAGCTCAGTCTTTGGCTCAGTCTTGTGGCGGCGAGAAGGGCAGAGGCTAAACAAAAGAACGTGGTGATGAAGAACAGTTACATGTTTGAGAAGTTTCTTTAAACCAGTACAAATTGTGATTATTAGTTGGGTCTATTGGAGACCGAGGAAACTCCATGGAGCTGTTGGTGCAGTGTTGCATTGATTGTGTGGGTGTAGCAAAGTAGAGTATGTAAGTATGGCATGAAGCTGTTTTTCAGGACCCAGCACAATAAAAGGATGGGTAATAGTAACACAGAGTGGGTACATGCAGCAGTAATGGTGGGGAGAAAAGCAATAATGAAGCATTGGCATCAAAAATGTTCTGTTTGAAGAATGATTTAAAGTCTGATGGTGTGAAGAAATCAAATCCTGCTATTCTGGGATGGAATCCAGAACATTTTTTGACAGGGACTCAAGCGCAGGACCTGAAGAGCTCAAATTCTGGTTCACGGATCCTGAACCAGTTCAAAGGTCTCATTGGAAGGAGGCAATAGTTTGAGAAATAACTCTACAATCTTGGGTGTGGTCCTGCATAACAGGTTTTGTCATTACTTTCATTCTTTAATTTAAACTCTGAGGTAACAGCCAATGGATCCATTCTCATAAACATCTGATTTTAATTTCAGATTATCTGGAAATCTTCATAAAATGATAGCAAACGCATCTAGAATAAGAGAATTTTAAGGGAAATCAGAAACTCCATTGTTTAAAAGAGTTAAGGTTACTGTAATGGATTTTTGAGACAAAGAAAAACAAATTTTTTGATGAGATATTTGATAACCTTTCTCTGTGGTTTACTCATCTCATCGATTACTGGATTACTAATGTAAAAAGGTGCATCAAAAAATATCCAAAATCCTCTAAATAACCAACTTTGGACTCAATTATCATTTCATACCAGTACTTACGGGGTTAACTGGTTGAAGATGAATAACACAAGTATTCGATTGTAATGTCAACTGGAGTTCTGACTTTACCAGAATCTGAGACATTTCAACACACACACACACTGTGGGTTTTTTCAATTTGCCCCCAAAAAATCTTTATTTGAAAGATTTTTTTACCCACGTATTCCTGTTTCTGACATTTTCCTTCTCTCAACCCCAAACACAGAGTAAGCGCAGGAAGGAGAGGATGATGAGGATATGAAGAAGGGAAAGTCAAGACAGAAATACAGCAGAGGGAAAGAAAAGAAAGAAAAAAGAAGCTGTGAGATGGACGTGATGGGAGGTGAAAAGGCAGAGAGAGGAAATGGAAAGACTGACGTCGCAGACAAAAGGAAAGCGAGAAATGACAGAGAGAGGGAAGGAAAAAGGTTGGACAAAACCAAGGGAAGGAAGGAAAAAGATCGGTTGAAACGAAGAAGATAGAGAGAAAGGAGAGGCAGAAGAAAAGAGAAAAAAAAAACATATTCATCTGGACAAAGTGGGCAGGAGAGAGGAGAAAAGAGGAGACTGGGAAAATAAGGGGAGGGTCAAACTGAGAAGTAAAAGAGAAAAAAACAATAGATTCATCAAGTCAGGACATCAGGACACTTGAATTGTTAATAATTTGACGAATTAAATCCATAATTAGGTTTTATTTTACTATCTAACCTAGTAAAACATAATTTATGATATGATGAAATTTGCAGTACCAGCTTCACCAAGGTGACAACAGCCTACTACATCATGTGATGTCATCAGTGCAAATGGAGAAGAGAATATAACAGAAGATTACCTATATAATTAGTTATTTATTTATATTGGTGCATGTTACACACAGACACACATACGCACACACACGCTGGAGGCAGTGGTCAGAGCCGCGGTAGAGAGCTGACCTCAATGGAAAAGAATTCTAACTCTCTCGCTCTCTCTCTCTCTCTCTCTCTCAACCCCTCCGTGGCAGTTTAATCTAAGCAATATGTGTGTCTGACACATATCAGGAGGAGGGAAGAAAGAGAGAGAGAGTTCCCTTTTTCCTACAGGTTCCTCCCCTCTCTTAGAGACCTGAAGTACAGTCAACATCAAAACACTTTTCACAATGGCGAGCGGTCCAGAAGAATTACAGTTATGTACAAAGGTTCTCTACTCAAGTATCCTAACCATACTTTCCCTCTGGCTGCATTTTTGACTGCAGTGCTCTCATGGAATAATCTTTCTGCTTTTATAATGGAGACTGTTTGCACATGAAAAAAAAAATCCAGTCACAGATATGAGATGTAGTTTTTGTTAAGACTCGCGTCTAGTCAATCAGTGAGTCCATCAAATTTCATTTACACAGCAAATAAAAATGCTTAACTGAGGTATGCCTGGCCCTGTTTCGAGTATAAATACATTTGAAAGAAAAAACAAAGAAGAAAAATACTTCATTTTCTTGAGTCTATGCTGTGAAAATAGATTAAAAAGTCTCTTCATGAGTTAACGCACAGCTCTTGCGAATACTGTGCAAGTCTGTTTACATGATGCGACCCAGCTAGGCTAGCTAGCTCGTAGATGTGTGTCATATCGAGGTCGTAGGGAGTCAGTCATCAAGTACAGACAGCTGGGGACTCCAAGAATTTAACCTGCTATTGTCTAAATCCTTTTGTGAGACAGTTTCCTCAGTTTTCTTTTCTGTGGTAACACTGATCCATTTTTTTTTTACATATTCCTGGCTTCAGTTATCTCATATTTATTGCACTGTTGCCTCGTAGCAAGAAGGTTGTGGGTTCAAGTTCTGGGGTGGAAAACCACACCTTTCTGTGTGGAGTTTGCATGTTCTCCCTGTGTCTGCGTTGGTGTCATCCACCCACAAAAACGTGTGTGAGGCTAATTACTCCTGTCATTGCCCTCGACCAAGGCGCTAGGCAGAAGATCTAAAGTTGGTCCCCGGATGCTAGTTTGTATGTGTGTCTGCATCTATCTTGATTGGCTTTTGGCTTTTTCAGCATATGAGTGCGATTCCTGAGAACCACACAGACTGGGGAAAACTGAGCTAAAATCCCCTAAACGTAGACTCCAACGCTAGATCTTAAACCTAACCTGGAGTAACCCATGAATTTCTAGATACTGAATAACTTCCTTCGGCAGCAATGATAGTGAGCTGTAATGATATTTGGCCCCCTCAAATTCCACTTGAACCATAGAAACCCTCACTGTCTTAAGAACACAATCACCTCACAGCAGTCGAAGCTCAGACCGACTCAGCTGGAAAAGCAGACGATAAACCTGAAACATGTGGAAAATACGTTGGTGTGTCATAATTATTGTCCAGTGGAGATGGTCGGGCATTAAAGCTACAAGCTTTGAGTGACTCAGACAAGTAATTTATCCCATCTGAGGGGACATTCATTTTTAATTATGTATCATGACATTTGGCTTACATGTAAATGTAATATAATGT
>OMNV01025946.1:24159-37030 GCA_900303265.1 Brotula barbata
AAAGGCATCAGAAAAAAATCTTCCAAAACCCATCAACACGTCAAGGAAAACTCCACAAAATGCCCTAACATCCATGGAAAAAAAACATAAAATGTAAGGAAAATCTGCCTCTAAACATGAAAGGTTAAAAAAGATGTAATCATACAGGAAAATAACATTAATACAATACTTGAGAACACATTTAGTAACAGAATCTCAAGTCCACAGAGATGAGAGAGAGAGAATCCTGATCAAGAACCTGCCAACAGTGCTCCTTAGTTTTGTCATGGAAATATAAAATAGCCCCATATGAGTGACAGCACACACACAAACAAGGTCAATGATGGGGTCAGGTACCAAACACATACACTGAAATAAATGATGACTCGCTGTAAGCCTCCTGCTCATAAATGATTATGAGGGTGAGGCCACCACACACACACACACACTCGGCACAAAACCCCTCTCAACTTTTAGGTCAATAGCATAAACTTCAAACAACCATTAACTTCCGTTCATAAAGAGCTTATTAGCCACATGCAAACACCTTTTAACACACACACACACACACACACACACAGTTACTCACACTTAACTAAAACTAAGACTCAAAGGCAGTAATGACAAAGCAGCAGGTAGCCAAAGCTTTTCATCCTCTCTCTCTCTCTCCTTCTCTCTCTTTCTCTATCTCTCTCTCTTTCTCTCTCTCTTTCTTTCTCTCCCTCTCTCTGTCACACGTTGCTGTCTTGCTGTGTGTGATGACAGACAGCTGTGTAGTGGAGTTTTACAACCTGAGAGGAAGTGCAAAGTCAACAGGAGAGAAACATCAAAGCAGCAGCAGCAGCAGCTACTGTACAGTAAACTGCTGTTTCTTTACTGCAGTACACTGTTTGTATCCAGCTTCATGATATCATGTTCTATTTGTCTTACATCCTAGATATGAATGGCTGCACCACTAGTTACTGTAATATTACTGTATAGTATTGAATCGATCTGGTTTATCGGGAATTTGTTTGTTCTACGGCGGCTGAGAAGACTCAACACACTGCAAGTTAAAGATGCCAACAATCATTTAACAAACAAATCAAAAGACAAAATGTCAATCTGGAAAACGTGCACAAGAAAAAGAAAAAATGTTGCAAATCCTCTCACGAGACAACGGAAGTTTCTGGAGGACAATTTGGACAGTAGATTGTTGGCTCAGATGAATACATTCAATCGCAAATTTACATTTCAAACTCTCTCTCTCCCTCTCCCTCTCTCTCTCTGCGGTCAGACTCCACCCTGCAGTCTGACCCTCTGCTGCTCCAAACTGACCACAGCACAGAATCAGTCAGTAAACAGTCAGAGCAGTGAAGGCTTTAATGACTGCTGCTATTTCAGGCTGTGTGGAGGCCACAGTGTGCCTTCCATCCGAGGACACACACACACACACACACACACACACATACACTTTTTACTTTCTCTGATCTGATGCTTTTCGTCCTCAACATTAACTTATCTCCTTCTTTCTCCTTTATCTTCTTCCTCCACTCCAGTTTCTCCTCCTTTTCTTCCATTATTTCTGCATTCTCCTCTCCTCCATCTTCCATCTAATCTGCATATGGAATTCCTCAATCCTTTACTTCACCCTTTGCTTTTTCTTCCTCTCCTCCTTCTCTATGAGAGTCCTCCATTTTTCTTCTACTCCTGCACATGGCTCATTCTATCCGGTTTTTACCAGCTTTGAACAAAACAATATCTGAGATTTTACGTTTCAGTCTCTTTCACACAGAAATACAAGCAAATTGTCCATAAATTTGCTGCGGTTTCTATCCCAGAGCGCAACATTCAGATGCACTGCACAAATGTGCATTTGCAACGTACGTGCACTATGCGTGTGAGGTGCAGGGACACGGATAATTGCATTTAATTTAGGCAGTTTAATTCAGTTAAAAATAGTAGTGTGTGGAGGGGACTCCCTCAGTTAACAGATGCTGCTAGACACAAAATATACACATTGGAAGAGGACATACCTGTCCCTCTGCCTTCGTATGACTATTGGGATTTCATTAATTGAAATACTGTATATCCTACAAGTGTAGTGGATGGCAGATAACAGGAGATTTCATGCAAATAGTCTGGAAATTCGTGTGAAACGGTTTTAAATTTTAGGCTAAATGCTCCGTATTGATTCTTTGACATTGCGCTACACAAATAAAAACAATAACGTGTGTGGATTGTGAAATATACATTTTTAGTCTTTTATGTGTCACAGCTAATAAAAAGTCCTTCGGTGGTTGAGAGCTGCCCTTGTAGATGATTTGCTCACGCTTTCACCATCATGCACAAGCAAATATGTCTCGAATCTGTCTGCCCTTTTGTGCAATGAAGACGATTTTTGGTCTAGACTCCATGAATGAACCAGTTCCAGGCGCACTTGGACTTAAAAGGAAATAGCAGGTGACGCTTTGATTGGTTTGCATTAAGTTCAGCCCAAAACACGCCCATGACTAATTAGGAGCCTAAATCCTCCCTTTTTGTGCTCTGCACAGAGATAACGCGCCACTTAAATAGCAAAATGGAATTGGCCACGCCCCAATGCAGGATACAGCTGTGCGTCAGACTTTAAGCATAGATCGCTTAAATAGGACAGAGAGATTATTTGTCTTTTAACAGCTTCTGAGGGAGGATGGTGAGCATGACATAACAGGTACATTCAAGCAGCCAATCAGATTGGTGGAACAGAGGCTCCAGATGTGCTCATAACTGCCTTCATAAACAACGAGCTGTGTCCTGTTCAAACCAACTGTATGTGTGATTTATGAAGAATAATTGAATCCTTCTTCTGCCACCACCTCTCCTCTTCCTTCATCCATCCTCATTGTATCCTGCTGTCATCTCTCCATCCCATCCCTTCCTCCAGCTTTCCCCAACCTGCCTCCCCTCCTCCACAGAGTATTTTTTAACGATATAGCCAGGAACGAGAGCGTCGCTCCCGGGGCGAAACAGCTGGGACGCCAGTGGTTTAGAACCCCTACATCCCCACCCTCACAATGATCACCTGCTGAAAGATGGGTAGCGGAAACCAAGCGTTACAAACACCTGGACTGACAGCCGCCCATCACTTAACTGCGCGTGTTTTTGTGTGTGTGTGTGTGTGTGTGTGTGTGTTTGTGAGTTACACAAACAGTAGAGCAACATTACAAACTATGTTAACTTGTAATCACAATCATTGTCATGATGAGATTTACAGAGTAAGAGGCATAAAAGTAGAGAAAATAAAATAGAAAGTAAAAGTAAAAAGAAAAATAATCAAAACAAATGATTATTTGAAATTCTCAAGAAATCAGATATATCCAAAAAATCCTTTACCTTAATTATCAATTAATTTAAGCTTTTGTCGCCGTTTATGCCGTTGTTCTAATTTCTATTTATGCCTCTCCTTTTTTTCTTGTTTCAAATTGTTTTAATCATTGATTAACTTCACGTGAAAATTAATCATTCACATTCATTGCTTCATCGCTAACTTGGCTAAATGTTTTCCCAGATGGATCAATCATACTCAGAGCGGCTGTGACCCTGTAAACTCCTTTAGTCCTGATCATTGTTATTACCACTAACTGTACTATTACTGTTATTACCTTGTGGGACTGTACAGAACCTGTCATTTCAAGTCCAGCATCTCTGGAATTCAGTAACAAGACCTGGACCTGGGAAGGATAAGGGAGTATTTCTAAAGTTTTGGACGTGATTAACGGCAGTGACACGTGTACATTAACCATAGATGCCATCCAGCTCGAAATCCAGAAAACTCTTTCTACCTCTTCAGATCGTGAATCCCAACCCAACTATGTAGTCGTATTGAAGTCATCATTATGCAGCTTTTCTGCACGACAGTGTTCAGAAGGCTCAGCGACGTAGGCCTGTAAAGGAAGGCCGACGCAGATAAACTATCAAGTTATTATTAACAATGGTGTTCATTCAGAGATTTTCCACAAATCTTGGTCTTTTGTTATTCTTCCATGTTTGAGCCATTGAGTGCATTGCTAAGTGAATGTGGCCTTGTTGAAGGTGGAGACCAGCTTTCTGGCATGAATGAAAAAGTTTCCCTGGCTAGGGTCAGCTTTGAATGTAGCGGACAACAAAGAAAGCCTCCAGTACAATCAGTGCAATTCGACACTAAAAATGGCCAACAGGGACAAAAGGGATAGTTCTTATTTTTACCTTGATTTGTTGCATCTGGCAAGTATTTATATAGTTTCCGTGTTTGGCCAATCACCACCGTCCATGAATGAAAATGGAAAACATTTCTGCAGGTTATAAAAGGATATACTAAAATATTTTAGAAAGCATAATTTTGGAAATCTATGCTCTGGAAAATGGAAAAAAAGAAAAGGAGACAATTTCTAGCTGAAAATTCTAGATTTTCTAGATCGTAGAAAATTGTTCCATACGTGATTGTCTTATGATTAATGTGACGTTGAGCTCTTCACACTCTTGTTTGTTTTCAACATTTTCAAAAGCCAACATTTGTCTTCCTGTCTAGCGTCACCTGGCAAATAAAAAGCATGCACATCAATGATGCTTGAAAAATGCATGCTTGACCTGTTTAAGCTGCAAGAAGTAGATATGAAGGATGCTTTGTGGGGCTAAACTTGCTTATCTGTCTGTCAACGGTGACGCCAGGGTTCCTAACAGAAACAGACGTACCTGTAATGACAGCAGCACTGGTTGTCGTAATATGAGACTTTGAGGAAAAACACGCTAACTTTGGGAAGCAGAAAGCGTGTCATTTGTCCATGTTTCAGTAATAGAGGAGCTTTGTTAGCGTGAGAAAATATTCAAAGCATCTGAGACTCCATGACTGTGATCACACAAGGACCACAGCTCTGAGTGTCTCCCTAGGGTTGGACGGGGACATTTTAGACATGGACTGTGTAGCGTTTATTGAGTGGATGGTTGGTACATACCGACCTTACGGTCATATCAGCTCTTTGTTAACCAAATAACACTAAACGTTGTTGATGGACATGACAGGTTGGATACGATCCAGGGAGTATTGTTTTCCTCTCTTAGTCATAAAGAAAACATGGCTCCAGTGACTGTAAACTAATTTGGTGAACTATTGGTTATATAGTTGAAATAACTTGGTTAGCAGTTAGTCGCTTCACACCAAGTGCAAATTTCCTTGTGGATTATTTACTTGGAAATTTATAAGAAAATATTTTGTGCTTCATAATGTAATCTTGAACACCAGGGTGGAAAGGAAAAAAATCCAATGAAATGGTTTGCTTTGTATGACGTCACATTTTCCAAACATTGTCCCAAATCCAGCTGAAAAATGAGTGAAAGCCCGATTTGGGACATCCTATTTTATTCTTTCAAACTGTGCTTCCAACATCCTGGCAACATCCTGCTTTACATGCAGAAAATTGCCACATGGATATTCCGCAAATCCATGCCGCATTTTTGTATCGCAGCCTTTAGACTTAGCACTAACAGTTAGCAGCATAATAAAAGCTATTAAATGCTGCAGCTTTTTGTGTAAGTGGTCAATTTTTTGACCAATAACTTTAGATTTTTTTTTCTCTCTGTATATCATCTACATAGGACACACCCTGGTTAGATTTTATCAATTTTTTAAATTCTCAAATAGGGCGATATTTCATGAATGAATGAGACCATGGTAACCAAATTTGGTGGACGTGACCAAAATACTCATGGATGGTGTTATGACAACAACTGGTACATTTTGTTAATATCTTTGGAACTGGAAATGATAGAATCAAAAGTTTGTTGATTTTTTTTATTTTTTTTTTGTCACCGGTAGTGTGGGTGGGAAGAGAGGGTGTGTATGTGTGTGTTGACGTTGAGATGTGAAACATCAGAGTACAGCTGTGAAACATCTCACAGCTTGTTAAAAGGCCTCTCACTCAAGTGTCTGTCACCACCCCTGCAGACAGTGTGTGTATGCGTGTGTGTGTATGTGGAAGTAGCTTCAGTTTTATTATATAACCTGAGAGAATTCTTGTGAATGGTTAATAAATTGTTCAATTTTGTTTCCACATATCCATGAATACATTGCCACTTTAGTTTTAGCTGATTTTTTGGTGTTTTTTTTTGTTATTCTTATTCTTATTATCTTTCTTTCAAATTGAGTTTAAAGAATGGATTTTTCAAAATGAAAACCAAATGGAAGAACCAACCTTTGTCTTTATTAGCTATGGATAAAAAGGAAAACAGATTTTTCCATGGAAAAATGTGATTTTTTTTTTCTCTTTTCAGTCTCAACGTGTCCTCTTCTACTCCTTTCCTTTTCTCCTCGTTCCTCCTACCGTGCCAACGTGAAACCGGCACACAACTCCTTCAACCTGAACTCAGCACTTTACTGCACGACTGTGAAGTTATTCAGAAAGAGGTGAACAGCATCTATCCCTCCAACCATACCTCCGTTTAATGTAACGTAACGATGTGCTGTAACACCTGCTGTAACCTCACTATGCAGACTGCAACATTACCCCCTGGACCTAACACACAGGCTGTATAGCTCTGCAGGATCAATAATAATTAGATCTATTGCTATCCATCCATCTCATATTACAGTCCGTACGGTTTTTATTTGCTTCGCAATACTGTGCATAATACACACACACTACATTTTGGCACATTTTCCTCTTTACAACTTCTCATATTGAGGTTATTGTATTGTTGAATTATTGTTTTGTTTTTTTTATTATTATCTTGCAATGCTGCTGTGACAAAGGAATTTCCCCTCATGGATGGATAAATTATCTATCTGTCTGTCTATCTATATTTTCTATAATTATCTATCTATATTGCAATTTTATTTTTTTATTTTTTTCCTTGATATATTTTGAGACTAAAAAACTTGACTTAATTTTATGTGATTATTGGATTATTTAGATCAGAACTATCATCTAAAATGGAGTAAAATAGATTCAACTTTTTCCCTTTGGATTTTTTATCTATGTGTTTTTTTTTTGGTTGGTTTTTTTTTTAATCATGCGGTTAAAAAGAAGAGCAGATTTTCCGTGACTCCCCCTGATGGACTGGGCCAGACCAGTTTTATAAGCCATTCATTCATTGGCCCATAATTTAACTTGGCTCACTCTGATTGGCCCAAATTGATCCTGGCTCCATTCGTTGGCTCAAAGTTTGACTTTGGCTAATGATCTCCATGACAGCTCCACCTGGATGACAAGGAAATCCTTTTATCACTCTTTCTTTCTTTCTTTCTTTCTTTCTTTCTTTCTTTCTTTCCCTCTTTCTTTCTTACTTTCTCTCTTTCTTTCTTTCTTTCTTTCTTTCTCTCTTTCTTTCTTTCTTTCTTTCTTTCTTTCTTTCTTTCTTTCTTTCTACATTAATATCATTGCAACTTCCTCTACTCTCACTCCAGTGCAGGAATCCCAAACATTTCAACATTTCCATGGTGTTTCTCCAGCAGCTCCCTTCCTGCTCTGCCATGGAAACATTGGAAATTATTGGGACAGATTTTCATCTCCGTTGAGTTTTAGCGCTATATGTTGATTATTTGTACCTATTAGAACCAGGCTGATTAACAGAGAGATTGTGAAGCAATCAATCAATGAAGAAGTGATGACTGACATGTTGTGTAATCTGGGAAGGAGTTTTTAGAACCCAAATGTTATCAATTTTGTCATATTCTTTGTGTTTCTGGCAGGGAAATGATGCATTTGTAATCTCAGAGAAAAATAAGATATTCAGTTCAGATCAAACACACAAATGTGTTTGGATATGTGCACATATTAAAACTTAAAACCAATTTTATATATCATCAACAGTTGTCCTAATACCCTGATTCTGAAAAATTGTAGAAAATTTAAAAATCCTGACATAACCACAAACACCAAAGTTTTAAGTTTTGGCCTCTTGGCCTTAATCAGATATAGATGATGATGTAGCTGTGCACCTCTGTCCCCTCCACACAGGTGTCACTGTCAAACCCAGCTCATAGTCCCTAGATATAGTATATACATTGTGATATCACAATATTGTCTCCAAATTTTGATCATCAAAAGATATTTTCTATACATTCTTGTAGTGAATCCATTAATAGAAAACATAGCAAAAATCCCTTGTGTATTTTTAATATAGGGACAGAAGTGCACAATCTATAGCATTCTGTGTAAATCGATACAAAATGATACCCAACACATCTAGAATAAATACCGTACGAAGAAAGGAAAAATAAAAATCCATTCATGCTAATGTGTGAAAGGTATCTCAGAGAGGTGGTGACGTGTCGCTTTTTTAGGAACGGCAGAGGTTTGTGCTGTCTCCTCTCCTTACCTTCCTGAGCAGATCAGACTGAAGGGGCTTTACTGGGAGTCAGCATGCAGCCATTTTGTCTGTTGTGCTCAGACCTCCACCACTCATTTATGTACTTGAGAGTTGTGTCACACGCTGTTTGTGCACGCAACAGGCAATTCAGCCCCAAAAAGCACACCACCTGTCAGACACAAAATGGTAGATTATGCTACCTGTAGATTTTCTGTAACTCTATGGTTGTTCCCATGTAGACAATAGACGCTGGCACCAGCTATAGTCTGGAAAATGAAACAGAGGCAAGGTGCGACGCAGGTTAAAGCTGCAAATTACAGCTCTCTACCTCTTTTTGAGGAACTTATGATATTCATATTGCAGAAAGATTCAGAATGAAAAGGGGGAGGAAAACAGCGAGGGTGAGGAAAAACCTGGAAAACCATCAGCAACGATGGAAAAAGGGAGTGCAGGAAACGAGCAGAATGTCCAATCACACCGGACTGAACTGGATAAGAAAATTCTGGTATGACAGCAGGGAGTGTCAACTGTCATCAAAGCCAAAATGTGCCGTTTGTTAGTCCAGGCTCACGACAGGAGCAAAGCAAAGGCACGTGTGAGTCGCAGCAGAGAGACCTGAGGCTTCTTACTGATCACAACCATGATTCTACCTGAAAAAAAGACACTTTATAGGCAAGGCAAGTTTATTCTAAAGCACATAAAGTCGTTAAAATGACAGAATACAAATCAAAGAATTAAAACAATTCAAAGGAAAGAAAAAATTAAATAAATAAATAAAGGTAAAACAATTAAAACCATATTGGTTTATTGTTCAAGAGTTTAAGAAATTTAAATTCAAGACTCAACATTGAGGTATCTTAGAAATATGTTTATTATCCCTCAATATTTGGATACAAATGTGTTATTTTCCTCATTATCTAAGAAATTTTGAAAATTATAGAATCTTTTAATTGTAGTAGTATAGTAGATTGTCAGATTGTCTCTGTTATCAGAGTTCACTGTAGGTAGAAGACCAAAGCGTAGAAGCTTCCAGTGCAGAGCCAGTGTAGGAATAAAATGTCCACGATTTCATAAAATGCTCCAGAGGAGATTTAAGCTCGGATTGAAACGTGCTGAAAGTTGGAGCAGAGCTCCGATCTTCTGGAAGTTTGTTCCAGAGGTGGGGAGCAGGAGAACTCAATGCGGGTTCATCATGCTGAGTTCTGACGCTGGGAACAGCGAGTCAACCTGTCCCAGATTACCTGAAGGGTCCTGGGCTTTCAGAATGCACGATCAGATCAGTGGTTACTGTGGTAAAGTCAAATCCTCTGAGCGCTGCAGGAGGCTACAGGTCAAACTCAAAGACGAGGCAGGATTATAATCCAAAGCAGGGGCACATGCTGATTGTTGTATTTCTCATTCCTGTTAGTTGCAATTCAGTGGGAGCACACACACTGATAATGCAACTGTGTCTATAACGGAAGTGTCTTGAAAAATCAATCGTGATTGGCTGCTATTTCTCCTTCCAACGGCCTGCTTTTATATCACCACTACGTTCTCTCAGCTGCTTCACGTTATGTGGCCACATCACACGTGGACGCAGCAGGAACTCACCATAGGATTCACACAGTCACAGGAAAAAAGGAACTAAACTTAGAATGTTGTGCTTTTAGAGGTTTTTCAAGGTTTTCATGGATCCATAAGGGTCCGTTGAATAACTACGGATCAACTGACACACCAACATAAACTCCACGCTGACATTATGACGTACTGACTTTTCTACTCGGTATACAAAAGTTGAGTATCAGCTGTGAGCTGTTGAAACGAAACGATAGAAACGCTGGAACAAAAGCTAAATGTCTGAGTGTGTGTGTGTGTGTGGGGGGGGGAGGAGGGGTGACGCACTGTAGATCAGATCAGACTGGAGGTCGAACCAGGGAATGATGAGGTGGCGCTTGCCTCCCTTTCTTCTTCTTCTCTTCTCTTCTCTTTCTCCCTGAAAGACAGATTGCATTCCACCCTCTTCCCTGTAAAAAGAAAAAAAGGAACAGGCAGACACATGGATAATGTGAAGGTATCTGGAGTGTGTGTGTGTGTGTGTGTGTGTGTGTGTGTGAGAGAGAGAGAGGGAGAGAGAGCGAGAGAGACAGAGAGAGAGAGAGGAGGAGTGAATTAGAGACTTGCTTGGCCAGCTTCAGACTGTGCAACGTGTCTGCTGTAGGAGGATCAGATGGCAGAAAGCTTCTGCTGCACGTCTCCCTGCAGCAGCTCATCTGCTCCATAATGTCTGCTTTCTGCTTAATTACAGTTCACCTGCAGCCGGGCCGGCGTGGCGCACAGCCTTCTGGTTGGGGGGGAACACCAGCGTGGCCCGTATAAATTTTTATTTGGAATCGGGGTGGAGGGGGGTGCAGCTGCTAAAGGAGGGCTTTTATTATTTACTGCCAATAACAATCATAATGTCTGCTGCAAACCCCACAATTGGGCAGGTATTTCAAAACAGAGGCGACTCCAGCTGACTGCAGCCACGCAACCCCACACCATTCCCACCCCCACCCCAGCACAAGGAGCCAAGAAATGCAAACATCTGGTGCTTTCATCAGACACAGTGGAGCTTCTTTGTATACAATTTACAAGAATCTATCTATCTATCTATCTATCTATCTATCTATCTATCTATCTATCTATCTATCTGTCTGTCTGTCTGTCTGTCTGTCTGTCTGTCTGTCTGTCTGTCTGTCTGTCTGTCTATCTGTCTATCTGATAATCTGTCTGTCTGTCTGTCTATCTGTCTATCTGTATCTATCCATCTATCCGTCTCTCCGTCTATCCATCTGTCTGTCTGTCTGTCCGCCTGTCTGTCTGTCTCTCTAATTATCTCTGTCCGCCTGTCTGTCCATCTGTTAACAAATAATAATAATTAACCCCTTAAACGTGGCTGAATGCTTGATGAATTGGTAATCAGATTTTTTTTTTTGTTACTTGAGAATACCACGTGGTAAAAACATCAGTCTAGATTCATGCTCGAATATTAATTGTGAAATCCATTAAAGTGAATCTGACACTTAAATCTTTTCCTAAAATGCATATTTGAATCGTTAACACAGAAAATCATGAATTCCCCTTAAAATTGTATTCACTGAGATCATTTTCTATAGATTTGCCTGTATTTGGACACAGGTTAATATTTTTTGTATCTTTGGAAATGACAATCTAGTAGTTTTTGAAAATGGCCCCATTGGTGGTTACCAGAGTTTAAGGATGTAAGAGGCAGAGCTATCATTCTGATGTCATTCTGATGATGCCCTTTGCACTCTTTGGGCCTTTCATGCATGGCGTCATGGTGTCCATGTGGAAAACCTGAAAGAAGAATCTACCTTTGAGCCTTCACCTCACTTTATCAGGTCCTCGTTCATGATAAAATGTGTATCACACAGGGCCTAACTTCTCTTAAGTACTTTGTAGGCCTTGGTTGTACCACATACATGTTTTTAAATATGAATAAATTTGGGGCACTCCGGTGGCTCTCCGGTTAAGAGATCATACCACGTAACGCAGCGGCGGTGGTTTGATTCTGACCTGTGCCCTTTGCTGCATGTCATCCCCTCTCTCTCTCTCTCTCTCTCTCTCTCTCTCTCTCTCTCTCTCTGCAGAGTTTCTCTAGGACCAACATAATACCAAAAATGGGCAAATAGAACTGAATAAATGTTGAAAAAATAGCCTTGAATTTGCTTTAAGGTTGCATCTCCGGCTAGTCTCAAGTCTCCACAGAGTAACTGCATAAAAGAGAAAAATGGATGACGTTTACTGTGAATATTCACGGTCTCCAGATGTTGGATGCCAGTCATCCTCTCGGCAGAATTGGGACCTTCCAGTTGAATCTGAATGAAGCTTCGGAGTGCTATGTGTAAATAACTGACAATGATCTGAGTACGGTGAAGTCAGTTTCGGTGACTCTTGGAGGAAAATTCCTCTCTCGTCCTTCTGCTGATTGCATCCATTTTTTCCTTCTACCTGCGTGCGTGGACTTCAGGTTTCATCTCAGACTCACACAGAGCGGTCGGTCCACCTCCAGGCTCAGCAGGGCCCTTATCTATGGGTCGGCAGGTGGTTCGGAATTTACTGCACCTGAACTCACTCGATTGTATCGGTAATAAACCGGTACGGCTTATTGAAAGGACTTTGGATACATTTAATGGCCATTTTCACATGATCAACCCATTAATGATTTCTCAAACCACAGAATTTAGAAAGAAATCTCTTTGTAACAAAATCTTCCCATCCTTTATCATGACCCTTACTTTTCCGGGCTTGAAAATTAAAAAATTCCTGTAAAATTCTTAATTCATCACAGATATTGGATATATTTGGAAACTTCAGGCATTCCCAGAGTTTAGGTGAATAAACCCCTTCCTGTCAAAACTTGGGGGGGTTTTCAACTCATTAAGCAACAACAACAATGTGATCCACACTTCATTTGTGTGACATTTTATCTAAAAACTGTGTCGATTAGACTTTGAGGTTTCCAATATTTCCCAGAATGCCTGGAGCGCTATGAAGCCTTTGCTCTGCGATTCGTTGATACCTGACATTCACCTTTGTTTTGGCT
>OMNV01025947.1:0-41057 GCA_900303265.1 Brotula barbata
TTCTGACCGAACTGGTTTTTATATTTCCACAAGGTATTGAAGGAATGTGTGTGTGTGGGGAAATAGATGTATTGATTAGCTCTCTGCTGGGAATTAAAGCAGGGAGAAAACACCCTCATTTACTGCTCTCTCGCTTTCTCTCTCTCTTTCTCTCTCGCGTTCTGTTTTTCTGTAAATGAATTAAAGTGAAATCTGAAGAACAAATGTGTGGAAATTATGCCCTCACTCGCTTTCTCTCTCTTTCTCCCCCTCTCTCTATCTTTGTGTGTGCGTGTGTGTGTGTGTTCCCCAGGGGGCTCTGTAGGGATGATCAATCAGAAAAAGAGAGGAGGGGGAGAAGAGGAGGAGGAGGATGAGTGTGTGACAGAGATTTCACTGGAACGTTGTTGGAGGAAGAAACACTTTCTCTCTCTCTTCGTGCCAGAGAGAACAGATGACTGAGGAGGGAAAGAACAAAATGAAAGGAGCGATAAATGTAAAAACTTAAGTGAGAGACAGCAGCACCGCCCAGAGAACCACCAGGAGCTGGACTCTAACATTCAGACTGTGTTGTGCTCTTCCGAACTTCAGCTGGAATCTGGATTTATTTATTTATTTTTGAATGAAATCAGTCATTTTCCCATCTTCTGGGTAAAACAACGATGAGCTTTTCGGTGGGGCTGCTGTTTATCCTTGGTGTCTTCGCAGTGATGGTGGCTGGGGGGAATGGAGCACGGGTGGTGAGTGGTGAGTTTAAAAAAAACTAAATATATTAAACCATCGTATGAGTAAAAAGGAGAGTTTAATCCTCACAGGATTACATCACAGAGAGCACGACGTCCCAAAAAGTTTAAAAACTTTTTAGAATTTAGTCTGTGAAATGTTTGAATTCTTCTTATGAATCACTTGATCGGTTCACTTTAACCCACGGCTTGATGAGGATTTCACAACTCCACAATGAGCTGTGTGCCGTTATCACACATAAACATAGCACAGGATTATGGTTCATAACAACAGATTATACACGCACCATCACTACACACACCTGTCTCTGTCCGTGTCCCCGTATCACGTCCTAAACATCTTCTCCTTGCTCTTTGCTTCCTATAAGAAATGTACCTCATCGTCACCTGATAATCTTTAGTACAACCAGATCCTCCTGCTTGTAACCACACAGCATCACCGACAGGCAGAGAATGTGTCGTACCATCGGTTTGTTCTCAGACAGATTGTGTGTTTTAATTTCATGTTTCAATCCAGTGTGACTCTACTAGGGTTTACCATTCTAATAATAATAATAATGATGATAACTGGATAATTAGAGTGGCATAGGTATGTGATGATGATTATCTCAAACTGTAAGATTAATATATTGGAAACACTTTGAGCACTCATGTAGGGTAAGAAAGGGTTAAATATACGAAGAATGATAGTGTTGCCTACAATTAGATCACATCACATGATACAAAACAACACAATGAGAGAAAGGGAGAGAGAGCGAGAGAGAGGGAGAGCGAGGGAGAGAGAGGAGAGGGAGGGAGAGAGGGAGAGGAGGGAGAGAGAGAGAGTGATGGAGGGAGAGAGGGAGGGAGAGAGAGGTTGGAAGACAGATATATATGGAGGTCTTTAGTGGCTTTAACAGGACTAAAGTGATGATGGTGCAGAAGAGAATCCAGCTAATCACTTAAAGTAGCTCTTTGTGTGTGAGTGTGAGTGTGTGTGTGTGTGTGTGCATTAATCACTGCAGTTGTTCACTGGGGATCTTTAAACACACACACACAGTTTACTGGTTTTTATCTGTGGTTTTCTAGCAGCGACTGCAGAAAAGAAAACAGCACGTTGTTTATATTTTGTTATTACATTATTATTATTGTTGTGGCTGTTGTTTTTTAATTATTATTATTATCATTATTATTATTGTTATTATTATTATTATTCAGATTTAGGGAACAAGGAAAAGGGAAGCTTTCTTTTCAATAACTGTGATCTTGTCATCTGATCTCCATTTTGCTGATGTTGATCTTGAGTTAAAAAATGTGCAATGGAACCTTCCCAAATAAATTTTTTTTAGGCTCACTTGTAATGAGTTGATAAGGAAGTAACTGTAGTGGAAAGAGATTTTGCTTCGCACTTATATGTATATGTGTATAGTTTTTTTTCGGGGGGTGACAGAGGTTTACAGAACGACGTCCCATTTAGTGTGGATTGAATTTAATTAGAGAAAAAGAAGTGATAGCTATACGGAAAGTAATCAAAAAGTGGTCAAGAGCTGGAAGTAGACATGTCTCATAATCTATCTATCTATCTATCTATCTGTCTGTCTGTCTGTCTGTCTGTCTGTCTGTCTGTCTGTCTGTCTATCTATCTATCTATCTATCTATGTCTATTGCTCTCTCTCTTTCAGGACAAAATGTGTGTATTGGCGGACCCGAGCGTCCCTGCTATAAAATTGCATATTTCCACGATGTGTCGAGCCGTGTTGCATTCTGGGAAGCTCATCAGGCCTGCGAGATGGACGGAGGGTCACTACTCAGCATTGAGAGCTCAGCCGAGCAGAGAGACATAGAGAACCTTCTACAGGTGGAGAGAAGGAGAGAGAGAGAAATTCCAGTTCAATATGTAGACTTACTGGTTACTTTTGACACTGCAGATTTAAACTCTGTCTCCTCCTTTTCAGGAATTGCGTTCAGGTGCTGTGGGAGGTTCAGGTTCTGGAGGAGCAGGGATAGCGGATGGAGATTTCTGGATCGGTCTGACTCGGGTGGAGGGCATCGATCAGAATCATCCTGAGGTCAGCAACAGCTTCTCTGTGTGTCCACAGCTCTATCACTGGACTGACGACAGCGTGGCCTCCTTCAGGTACTCATTTTTACACATTTTTGTGTGTGTGTGCCCTCAGATTACATATACTTTTATTATATTGTTGATTATAAGCAAACTGTGCTGATCAGTTTTATACTTACTTGGATGATGATGATGCTGCTGCTGATGATGATAATGTAGGAATTGGTATTTTGACGAGCCGTCCTGCGGAGGAGAGGCCTGTGTTGTGATGTTACATCAGCCCACGGCACTTCCTGGTTTGGGAGGGGCTTATCTGTACCAATGGAACGATGACCGCTGTAACATGAAACATAACTTCATCTGCAAATATGAACCAGGTACAATCAGCCAATCAGCTTCAAGCACCACAAAATAAAGGTCACAAGAGGCTCATTTCAGTGGTTGATTCTTTCTTTCTTTCTTCCTTCCTTTCTGAAGAGAGTCATCTTCAGAAGGAGCAGGGAGACACCCCTGTTGGGCGGGTGACAGGTAAGGAAGAATTTATATTTGTCAGTGTGTGTGCCAGTGTGTCTCTGTGCTTGTGTGTGTGTGTCATTGTGTGTTTTTGATGTGCCAGTGTGTGTGTTCTCATTACACAGAGGCGACAGCAGACAGCGGTGTGGTTGAACGGTCTGGAAACGGTGAAGATCGTCCACCTCTGGTCAGCATTGCTGGACCTTCAGGTACCTCTGATCTCCAGCCTCAAAACGCCTCTGAGCTCTGGGATCTGGTTTGATCAGGTTCTCCCGGCCTCTCTTTTCAGGCATGCTGCTGGTGTACGTGATCATTCCCACAATCCCTCTGCTGCTGCTCATCCTGGTGGCTTCCGGGACGTGTTGTTTCCAGATGCTGAGCAGAAGGTACATCTGAATTACCGCAAAATAGGTTACACAAAATAAAAACTACTCAACAATAACACATAAACCAACTAAACTACAAAGCTGTAAAAACAACAAAACTATTTATCTACAGTATAAAGAAATGTACAATATGAAAAATGGCAAAACGGCAAAAACTACAAAAAAACAAATACAGTATAAGATAACCAAAAAACTTCAAATCTAAAACATTAAAACTACATCATATCAACAATCAGTCAGGATCCTGTTTTCTTATGTTAGTATTATTGTGCGGCCACATGTCACAATCAGTCTCCTCTTCAGTACCTACACTTGGTCTAAGTGATAAAGCGCCATTCCACAGTGGGTGGGCGTGGCCGATCAGTGGGCGTACCATCCCCCACTCTGAGGAGACGTTCCACTTGAACAGAAAAATGTCTTCTTTACAGCTTTGATCTAATATTTGATGATGTTTTTCGATCACCATGCTCATATGCTCTTAATGCAGCGGCTGTGTGGTTTTGTGTGTGTGTAGTGCTTAGTCAGAGATTATGACAGTTCAAACATTTAGATTTGTCATTAACAAGAGTTGATTTACAGCAGAATTTGGCTCAGCACTTTCCCTGTCTGAGAGTGTGTGTGTGTGTGTCTGAGAGTCAATAGTTGGCACCAGTGCTGTGCTTTCTACTAGCAGATAATCTGCTGAATCGAACTTGTCAGTCTAGACTTTTTTATCCATTAAAATATTCCATGTAGCTGTAAAATATATTTAAGTACATCTGTTAATACAATAAAATTACAATGGAGGTAAAAATAATAAATAAATTCAAAGAAAATGGTTGTAGTGATGTTTATCAGAATGATACGATGATTAACAACAAAGATGATGCCTGGTGTCAACTTGCTCTGCAGTGAGCCACGGACAAAGACGCCTCTTGACCACTCAAATCTGTGGATCTCCAGGACACCAAAATGTGACAGCATGGAAGTCTAAGAGATCACATGAGCACGAGACATCAGCAGCACATGCAGCGGAAGGATAACTGCAGAGTCAACAACTCCAACAGCTACAACAACAAGTCCACCAACAGCTCCATCAACAGCTCCACCAACAGCTCCACCAACAGCTCCATCAACAGCTACACCAACAGCTACACCAACAACTCTATCAACGGCTCCACCAACAGCTACACCAACAGCTGCACCAACAGCTACACCAACAGCTCCATCAACAGCTACACCAACAGCTCTATCAACGGCTCCACCAACAGCTACACCAAAAGCTGCACCAACAGCTACACCAACAGCTCCATCAACAGCTACACCAACAGCTCCATCAACAACTACACCAACAGCTCCAACAAAATCTCCACCAACAGCTCCAACAACATCTACATAAACAGCTCCAACAACACTTCTACCAACTGCTCCAACAAAAGCTACGCCAACAGCTACACCAACAGCTCCAACAAAAGCGCCACCAACAGCTCCATCAACAGCTCCATCAACACCTCTACCAACAGCTCCATCAACAGCTGAGGAATGTTGTGTTCAGGAGAAACCACAGGAGGGCGATGACATCATCCTTTTCTTTCTTCTCCCCTTTTCCTCCACATTTCCCCGCTCCCTCCCATTCTGTAAGCTCGTCTTACCAGTGTTTGTGTGTTAAATGTTTTTTCTGAGTGTTTGATCGTTAATGGACTTTAACATGAGGAGTTAATCAAATGTGTGATTAGCAGTTGCTCCTGGCGGGGAGACACAGGAGGAGAAATGGAGCATCCCTCAGAGGAACTACAGGGGGTTTGTTTAATTGAAGAGTAGGACTGCAGGGAGGGGGGAGTGAGGAGAAAAAATTAATCTATCGATTCATTCAGAGAGGAAGAAGATAGAAAAGAGGAAAGCTAGGAGAGATGAAAGTACTGGAAACAAGCAAAACCAGAGGGAAATATGTAGGAAGGGGATGAACAATAAGAGAGAAGAAAGTGAGTCATTTCAGCAGTGAAGCGAGACACAGAGAGGAAATTACTATCATCAGTAATTATTATGAATAATTGTAGTTCATTTCTACAAATTAGTCATTTGTTGGGTCATAAATGGTTATCGGTATAACCTCAGAGCAACCGTTAACTTGAGCAATGTCACTGGTAAATCATTTAAATTACAAACACACCTTAGTATGTGATGTGTGAGGTAACAGCTGTTGTCTATGGTGTAGGGTCTGCTTAGTGACAATGAGCTCCGTGTATTTCCTCATTTGATCCTCTCTGTATGGCCTCTTTATGCCTGTGGTCCCTGATTGATAAGCTCACTCAATACAGAGACTTTATTATGACATCCTGACACCTTTTGACACTTTTATTCTATCATCTATTTGGTTTTTTGCAGGTGATCACAAGTGAGTATTCGTTGTTGTCTTCTACATTTATCATGTTTTCCACCATTACTTCATCGTCAGTACAGACTCAGCACAGTCAGAATTCTCACTCACACCAAATGAATGAATTTTGATTCACTAAATGGATCATTGGGAGGCTTTTATTGTGAAAATCATCAAGATGTGAGGAGGTTTCATTGACAGCACCAAGACTACCAATTACTGAAGGCCAGTAAACAAACTTTACCTGAGGATTCTTTAGGTTCTTCTTTTACAGGAGCATTAATACATCATTCACTACAAGTCACACATTTGTTTCAAAACTAATTTTGTTTAACTCATCTGTTAGGTTTGTCAAAATGAAACCACAACACACAATAGCTTAAATAAATATTCATTTTATAGAAAAGGTCACACCATTTATTTTATTGCTCATTTCTATTTTGTTAGAATTTTAAGTTGAAATGCTTGCTGCTCATCCCTTCTCCGCTTTCACCTCGCAGACTAAAACCAGTCAACAGTTCAACACGGTGACTATGAGTAAACACGTCATTAAGCATGATGAAGTGTAAAAATGAAATGTGATTTCAAACAAGCCAGGGGTGCAGTATCCAGAGCCAGGTGAACATTTCCCAAACCTTTGCCATCAGGACAATTACCTGCAACCATGAAACTTTTATACTCATCCAACCATAAATCCACCAGTAAAAGATTGAAATGAGTATAAATATTTGTGTAAATTTACTTTGAATAACAGAATTAGATTATGTGATTTTAAGTATTTTTACTCAGGCTTGTAATAATTACAGTAGAACATCTCCATGTCCATTTCTTTCCCTGGTGGACTCTCCCCCTCCAACATCCATTTATCATGATGCGAGACATGAAATCCTGTTTGTTCCATCCTTATAGACATCTTACTCACATTTTTGCCTTAATATGTACAAGACAAAATAAAATGGAGTATAGTGTGCATGTAAACATAGTGACAATTTCACTAATAATCAATATCTGATCAAAGGTCTGGCTGATGAGATCAATCAAACCCAATGGCTGCTGCACCAGAATATCTGACAAACACTGATATAAGTATTGACACTGTTGTGCACTGCTGATGTGCAGGAAGTGTGCGTGTGCGAATCAGTAGCAAATTATGATTTTTTTTTATCTCACCAATAAATGCTCAATGTCTCCTCTTTGAAGTTGTTTTACTGATTTAATTAAACAAATAACTGATGTTGATGATGACACTCCTCAGAAGCATCATAAAAGTGACCAACTGTACCCAGAAAAAAAATTAAGTTAAACGAAATTAAGATAAGCCTTTGAAGACACCAAAGGTTGTGGGACTGAGATGGAGGACCATGTAACAGTTGCATACTGGCATGTGAGATGAGATCAGTTACAAAAAGCTCCCAAAGGAGAAAAGAAAAATTTCCTTTTCATTTAAAGTTGTATCAAAATGGTAAATGGACTGCATTTCTACAGCACTTTTCTAGTCTGGGATAATACAAAGTGCTGTACAATGTTTGCCTCACATTATCCCATTCATACACCAACAGCCCAAGTTACCATGCAAGGCCCACTTGCTTGTCAGGCGCAATTTAGGGTTAGGGTCTTGCTCGGGGACCTTCCATACGGAGGAGCAGGGGATCGCACCAGCAACCCTTCAATTACTAAGCAACAACCCTTAACCCCAAAGCCCCAAAACAACAAATGTGCGCTCATGTTTCCATAATAATTCCCGTTGAATAACTCAAAATAAAAAAGGAGGTTTAATCAGACAGCCTATTTATTCATTCTTTTTTTTTTCAGCAAAATGAAAATATGACAATAGGCGGCAATGACATGGCGTCAAAGTTCAAACAATCCATATGTTGGTTCTGGCTGTTTCTTGAATGTGAATACTTGTATTAAGTTCAGCAAAACTCAAACTTATTTCATATGATAAATGAGAGCCCTTTAGGGGGCACTGTGTCGAATTTCACACTATATCTGCGCTCTCACACCAATTTTTCATTGCTGTGATGTGGCTGAAAACAGAAAACCGAGCTTCATGACTCATCAGCATCAGTTTTATCTCAATATCAACAGTCACACTTTTTACATGCTGTGAAAGGAGAAACAGCAGCAAGAAGGTTAATATGGTTGAAACCACAAACTTTCAGGCATTTTCAGGGCAAGATCAGGCTTTACTTTCACAACTTATTAGTAGCAGAAAACGAAAAGGGAAGCAACTCATGTGACATCGGAGAAAATTGTTATGAGTCAATTTGACAGGTCACCCCAGTGTCAAAAGCATCATCAGCAGAATCCATCGTGACCACAGTCTCTTCCTGTTTGTAAGACAGAGCGGGAGCCAACACTGAGTCCACACTGTCTACGCTTTCATCTAACAGAGTGGGAGAGGCCTCCTCGGCAGGCTGCTTTCCCAAGCCATGCATGCGCTTCTTGTGCTGCTGTAGGTTTCCGCTGCGGTTGAACCTGGCAGGACAAAGGTCACAGGCGTATGGCCGCTCCCCTGTATGGATGATCACGTGCCTTGCAAGCTGAGATTTGCATTTCTTGTCTATCCCACAGATGTGGCACACATAGCTCTGCGGTAACCGGGTGCCGTTAGCATGGACAACCTCACGGTGTCTCTTCAGGTGGCTGAGGCGTCTAAAGCTGCGGCTGCAGAACTCGCAGGAGTGAGGTTTGATCTCGGTGTGGATCACAGAGTGACTCGCCAACAGAGACTTGAATTTGAAAACTTTGCTACAGATGGGGCATGGAAACACTTTAGATAATGATGATTTCTTTTTCCGACTGATGGCTTGTGGCATCTCGACTTTTATCTTTAAATGAACTCGCATATGGTGTTGTTTCAGGCACGTGGCGCGTAGGAAGCTTCGCAGACAGATACCACAGCGATGCGGCTTCTCACTGGTGTGGATGTGCGAGTGTGTGTTGAGGAGAGCTTCAGACTTCAGTCTCTTCCCACACACCATACAGACAAATGGCAGGTCCATGTGAGGATTGTCCTCTATGTTCACTCTGTTGACATGAACCACGATCTTATGGCGTTTCAGCTGGTAGGAACGACTGAATTTGCGCCCACAGATGTCGCAAAGGTGCGGCCTCTCACCAGTGTGTATCTGCAAATGAATGGCTAGCTGTGATTTGCATTTAAACTCTTTTCCACAGAAATCACACAGCAGTGAGCTGGATTTTGGAAGCTCGTCGGCCCCGTCAACGTGGACTATTTTCTTGTGATGCTCCAAGTCATTGTTCCTCATGTAGGCCTTGTGGCAGAGGTCACAGCGATAAGGTTTGATTCCTGAATGGATGGCTTCATGTGTTTTCAGTCTGGACCTGCAGTTGAAGGTCTTGCCGCAGACCTCACACAGCCACGTCTGCACATCAGGACGCCGTTTCTCCAACTTGACAATTCCATTGGGGTGCAGCCGGTTCATGTGGTGCTGCAGGTTGTCCCGTCTGTTAAAGCGCAACTCGCAAAGATGGCAGCCATATGGCTTCTTCCCTGTGTGGATGAAGGAATGTCGGGCCAAACTGGATTTACATTTCATGACCTTGCCACAGACGTCGCAGACGATGTTCTCTGGCTCCAGCTTCAGAGCCTCCAAGGCTTCCTGTTCGTTGTCAGGATGGAGGGGATGAGTCGTCTGCTGGACGTCCAGCATGGACAGAGATGTCTGGGGACGAGATTCTGGACAAAAAAGAAGCACATCAAAATAATGTTCATCAGACCATTTCAGTCCCTGCCTCCATCTCTATTTCAAACCTTTGGCATTGCAATTCAACAAGACTTTGTCAAAAAACCAAAACTAGACATCATTATCTTTTCCGGCTTTGTGTTCTGTCAAATCTCAACAAAACACTATCTACAATGTCTATTTTGAATATTAAAATGAATGAAAATGAGTGAAAGACTCATTAACAGAAACATAATTATAAAAAAATCACGAAGGCTGAGGTAAAAAACAGAAAAAAGAATTTCCGAGTTGAAACAATCTATCCAATACTGATTCATAAAATCTTTGAATATATGTCTGTGTCTATTTATTGTCTCCCACGGAAAGCCTTTGGTTCTGGTGCAATGAAACCTGGACAGGCAAGCACCTACCTAGTAAACCTGGAAGAATCATGACAACGGCTGCTGCAATGAAACTGAAATCACACCTCCAAACCTGAAGGCACATCTCTAGTTGCATTTTGGATTCAAAAAACACAGACAGAGAAGAGCTAGACAAAAGCAAAGCCATATGCAAGACATGCAGGTGAAATTTTATGGAAATACCCCAAATCTCCAAGACCATTTAATGAGACATCACCCAGATACGCTACTAGACTCTGCAAAAACATCCGATCCAAAACAACCAACCCCACTTGAGAAGGTACTACCTTGGACATTACCATCCACTTCACTGCAGACCCAAAAAAATAACCGAGTCTCTCGCAACTTTCACATGCAAGGATATTCGCACGAACAGCGCTGTTGAAAATGATAGCACCAACCACCAGGCTGCAAAATAGCACACTGTTTATCACTGTATTATAGAGCAATATTCTTTCACACTGACCTCCAAGGGGCGGAGTCCAGGTGGGATCGCCTACATCCTCTTCCCTCTCAACCTCCTCTTGTTGTACTCCTTCCTCTTCCTCTGCTGAAGTAGGAGAGCAGCAGCGTGGTGTGTGAGAACGAGGAGAAATACGGCGTGCATTGTGTGGTATACTGCGCCGGCGCAGAGACAAGGTGTGTTTGTTCGTGGCAGCCAGAGAGTTGCCAGGCAAGCTAAGTCGCTCTTTCATTTCCGACTGTGATTTCTGCCTCTGGATCCTGCCAGACCGTGATTGGGTGGGCTTAGTGGAGGTGGAGGGGCTGAGGACAGTGGGAGATTGATGCTTGACAGGTGGTTGGGACGGTTTATTTTGTGGAGTGCAGTGCTGCAGCAGAGCACCCCCATCTGGACCATCAGGTCTGACAGCAATACACTGAAGCAGCACAGCAGATGAATCTGGAGACAGACCTGTCTGTCTCCAGGTCAGCTGCTGACTCAGCAGGTCCACCTGGACAGCTACATCTTTCCTCTCTGCTGTCTCACTCTGACAGCCCACCTCCCTCCTCTCCTCTGGGTTCTCCCATTGGCAGCCCACCTCCTTCAGTCTCTCCTCCTCCACCTCCTCCTGTCTCAGGAGGAAAACACACATTTCTGCTCCAGGGGGCTCCAGCAGTTCAGACGACATGATTGAAAAAAGACCTGAATAGCAAGAGATTAGAGATCGGGTGTCAGCATTCATAATGATAATAATAATGACATTATTAATATTAATAATAATAATAATAATAATAATAATGTGCTTGAAATATGAATAATGTTGATATAAATACTAATAGTAATGATACAACACTGTCATATAGTATAAAAGTTTACACTAGGATACATAATATACAGTACAATGACAATAATATAGTGGTAAGTGCTCATTGTATAGGTGACTAACCTAGTGTCTCCTACGAGGCTTAACAAAGTTGATCAGGTCCTAAATAGTCTTCATTCTTCAGTTACTGGAAACCTTGTCTTCAGATTAAATATGATGATTTTTTTTTACTTCATTTGCTTGTGGCGTTTCTTGATATTTAGGCAGGCAAATGTCTTCAGTATTTTCGGTATAAATATTTGCATTCTAGCCAACACGCCGATAATAAAGCTGACAACCGGCACATTAACCGGTGCCTGACCTGGGAGCTCAGAAAGTTGAAGTAAAACGTGCGGATTGACGAGTGACCAGGTTCACTGGTGTTGACATTAGCATGACGTGGTGGTGAACGCGGGAAGATATTCCTGCACATACCATCATACCTTAAAAATTCAATATTTCTTTTTGGAAGATTCCGGAAAACAGTAAACTGGAAATGTAAGGAGCATTTTATGTAAGATGTTAATAAAAACAGACAAATTAACGAACACTTTAAGTCTCAATCGACAAATTCCGAATTGAAACAGCACCCGATAACATGGACACTGATTCATCCGAGACACCACTTTTAATCTGATGCTAAAAAAACATGCTAACATGCTTTGCACAACTCAGACAGTTATAGAAGAATAGAAACTTTACCTGGATGCTGTGCGGCGTTCACAAAAAAATTTTAAACAACAGCGGAGTCACACTGTTGGAAGGTTTTATTTCTAAAGGAATTTACAGAACAAACAAATGTAAACTTTTCGCATACGACTGCGATCAACAGACCACTGCGGAAATACCGCCTATAGGAAGTACGCTGGGACTCTTCTTCTTTTGTTTAAGGCGGTTGCATCCATCAGAAAGGCGCACTACCGCCACCTATTAAGCAGGGGTTTAGGTGGGTATTGTAGTATTTTATGTTCTTAGTAAATCATGATAATTAACTCTGTATCTCCGAAGAAATTAAAAAGGGCTGTACCAGTATATTGTATATCCATTTCCGAAACACTGTCATAAATAAATACATAAATGAATAAATATATAAGTTCATCCAACTTGACAAAAATCCAGCCACAAGTGTTGCTTAATATGCTGTGGTGCTTACAGAAACTCACCAAAAAAAATGTAAAAATAAAAGAAATGCCACTGAAAATAAGAGGACAACAGACTATAACTTGTTATTGGATCAATTGGAAAGGGCATAAAACCCATCTTCTATAAAAGCTTGATGTCCTCATTGCTTCTTGAGTATATAACTGCCCCCCACAGAACAGAAGGATAACATTACCCATTCATTTCTGCAGATTCAGCATTTTAACATTTACCTCATAATGAACTTTTCAAGAAACTGATGTCAAACGAGTTTAAAAATTTCAAAAAAACTACATCACACACGGTGTTTGAAAACAAACACACTTTCTCCCCTATCCGTGAAACTCTTCCCACTAGGAAACCACTCCTACTCAGTTATTATCATTATCAGTATTTTACTTCAATTATTAGACTTACTCATGCACTTACACACACACGGGAACATCACACTGTGCTGAGATGTGTATATATGTTTTATTTGTAAGTAATTTGGAATCATACAACATAAATAAAAGCTTTCCGGTACACATCCTCATCAGCACCAAAGCCAGACATCATCAAGGTTACATTAACACTGGAGCCAGATATTACCATGGTTACAAAAGCACCAGAGCCAGACATCACAACGGTTACATCAACACCAGTGCCAGATATCACCATGGTTACATCAGCACCAGAGCCAGATGTCAACACGATTACAGCATCACCGGCACCAGATTATCACCATGGTTACATCAGCATTAGAGCCAGATATCACCATGGTTACATCAACATCAGAGCCAGATATCACCATGGTTACATCAGCACCAGGGACATCTAGAACCATGGTTACATCTACACCTAAGCCAGTTATCACCATGGTTACATCAGCATCAGAGTCAGATATCAGAATGGATACATCTACAACTGAGCCAGATATCACCATGGTTACAGTAGCAGCAGAGACAGATATCACCATGGTTACAACAATGAAGCCAGATATCACCAGAGTTACAGCATCACCAGATTCAGTTATCACCATGGTTGCACCAGTACCAGAGGCAAATCAGGGTCATATCTAACCTGGGCCACATATATTCAGGGTTAAATCCACCCAGGTTGCTATAAAACGAGGGTCAGATCAAAAAGCTCAGTGACCATGGGCAGACTGTCTTGTTCTCTATGTACTTATAGTTAATGTATAAAAATCAAGGATCTAGTCCAATCCTGGTTCTCCAGCACTAGGAATGTGGTCTAACCCAGTTGCCCCAACTCCACTTCCTCTACCCACACTTGATAAGGTAATTTCATCAGGAACTGGTGGCTCCCATATCTTGAATGTGTGAACACAACTGATTTTCCACATGAGGTGTGGGTAGAACAGGGAGAGATGGAACATTAGCAGTGCTGGAGTCCTCAATCTTCAGCATGTAGAATGTTTCCTGGCTTATCCTTCGGCTCGGTATGTGGACTAGGTCCCAATACCGAAGCACTTAGAACTAGCTCAAATCAAAGTTTTGCACAAAAGAACAAATATTAACTGTGATTGTGATACCAGAAATTTTGCTCATTCCTGCATCTAAGGGTGGGGAACTGGAAGCCAGATATAGTCCTGGTGCAAATGAGGTCAGAGCCTGGTCTAAACCTGGTGGTACCCACGTAAGAATGTGGCCTAACCATGGTCCTGCTGGTGGAACATTAAAATCACCCAACATGATTGTCTCTTTCACTCTGTGCTTTCACAAAAAACAACAACAACAGCACGGAAAACAAAAGAAGAATAAATATTCTGCCTGCATTATGTACAGTATTAACAGCTTGTCTCATTCCACACGTAGAACCACCCTCAGGAAAATCCACGACCTATTCAGAGATTCATTGTGGATTAACCGAACAGAGGGTCATGTGATCAGTGGACGGACAGTGACTCTTCAATAAAGTTCTGTATACATTTATATATCTCCACGGTTCTCCATTGACATAACAAAAATACAGAGGACGATAATATCTATAAACAGAGATGATTCTGAGCTCTTCCAGCTGGTCAAATTCAACAGGAAGCCATGTGACCAGAGGAGCAAGCATGCGGTGGAGGACCATCTGAAGCAGAATTGACAACTCCCTTTAGAAGTGATACCATTAGAACAGTTTGATTCCGCGTGATAGAGCGGATCAAGAGAACGCCATTTGCACTTTAATCTTTGTCGTCCTGGTTTCAGTGGAGCGAGCTGTACTCTTATTACTCTCCAAAAACTCTGACACCTTTTCCAGATAAAAAAGGAAGAATAAAAAAAACAGACATCTGGCATAAAAAAGAAATCACAATTTAAGATAATCAAGAAAAAGAACTGGCAACCAGCAGCTTGATGATTATAAAAAACTGTCAAGCAAACATAAAACATATGTCTGCGTGAGAGATCTGACAGAAAAATAATTAAGTGTTCATTGTTCATCTTGTCAAATTCATGTTGTCTGTTGCATCACTGTTTGACAACTTCAATCCAAGTTCATGTGGAAATCCTAAAGCTTCCAAAGACCTAAAACATCTCAGTTTTGTAGGAATCAGACTAAAAAGAAGCTCAGAAATGTTTACTTAAATAGTGCAACCATAAAAACAATATTTCATTCAATATAAAAACCAAAGATGATCGACAAAGACGGATCTAAACAAGCTTAAGGCTGCTTTTATAACTTGACAGAGGAATTTAGGCATAGCATCGAATTGAAGAAGTTCTTTGGAGGTTTCCTTTTTAATATGTAATAGAGAAAATGACAGTTGAGATAGCTGATAATCAAACAAATAAAACTAAAAGAAATTAACTGATGAAGGTGAAGACAGAACATCCTTGGTACATTCAACACTGGATGTGCATTCTGCAATACATAAATGTAAACACTAAGCTAACACGTTTAGCTTCGCATTCTTAATTTTTACATGACTGACATTAACAAACATTAGTAGACTGTAATGTCAAATGTCAGCCACAAGATATTAGCCGCAGCTGCGCCCTACGTTCAATGCTCATGTTGGCATTTCATAATTTCATATAATTAGCTATTTATTTTTGTTATACATTTTCATGCAGCTTAATATTTTTAGTGCGTGATATTTAGCATATTAGCACATGGTCTGAAGGAATGCTATTATGCTAGCACTATATGAATATGGTTTACTCTTTTGTGAATTCTTTTGGTTTTTTCATAATTTTTGGTTTTGTAGCTTGTGTTTTCGAGTTTCGGCAGTCTATTTTGTAGCTCATGTAGGAAAACTGAATGAGGTCAGTTTAGTCGTGAAAACATAAACAGCTGATCATTTTAAAACAACTGATACTGACAGACGTGGATAAATTGAATAATCACAGAAATATTAAAAGAAAAATCCGTTGTAGCGTTTCATGATTCTTCTCACAAACTTGAAAAAATTATTATCAGCTATCCCAACTGTAATATGAATGTACTATGGAAACTTAACACGACAGGCACAAAAAACACATGACCAAACATAAATGGACGCTGCCAAACACAAAAAAAATATTTAAGTGCTTTCCTGTCTGTTGTCACTTTCCCATTTTCAAGCTGGTAAATATAACAAAACAAAACAAAAACAACAGAGCAAACACACATAGTGACACATGATGACAATTATAATAAATACTGCTGTTGCTGTGGTAATAACAGCAATGAAGTAAGTGTGTGTGTCTCTCCATGCTCTCTCAGTTAACAGTTCACAGTTGCAGTGCAAAATCTCCTCTTCATCTTCATCATCCTCTTCTTTTGCCTTGTGGCTTTCAATCAGTAGTTGATGCTCCGTCCTCTTCCTCCTCTCAGACTCTGTCCATCATCATCATCATCTTCTTCTTTGTCAACGTCAAGCAAGGCAGGAGGAGTAAAGAGGGGGAAGAGTGTTTGATGTTGAAGCTCTAAGCAGAGTTCAGATACTCCAGAGCAACTTCATAACAAAACTTATACTGATCCTGATTGAGAAGGAAAGAGAGAAAAAAAGAGAGAGTGGAATACATTTAATGTTCAACAACAAACATCAACAAATTTTAGTGTGACAAAAGCTGTGAAAGATGTGAATATGTAGTTTGTTGCTTATTGCTCTTAACGTAAACAACAAAATAAATACAAAAATAAATTGTGTGTGTCTGTTTGTGTTTTACCAGCAGGTCCACCATGTTAGGTTTGTTGTTTCGCAGCGTTTTAACGGCATGAAAAACATCCAAGCAGCGCTGCTGTCGCAACATCTCGCACACGATACTGATGCTGCAGAAAACGCCGCTACGACCACCACCATTCCTGAGGATGACACCGAATACATCAATTGTATGACACTGTACACATATGCTGTTTTATAACCTTGTAATTTCACACTCCAATAAAGGACCAATAAAGGGAGGACGGCTCCCTTGAAATCATAATATTCTTTCACCATTTCACCACTAGATGGCGACAAATTATCACTGCTGAACAACGATTATTTCATAAATTCATAAGTTTTAGCTTTGTTGAGCGGTTCTTCCTATGATACCAAGTATATATAATAAATAAACCTAATACATTTGAGCATAAATAAACTACAGATTTGAAACACAAACATTACCTTTTCATTTTGGTAAAATCCCACACATATAAGCTAATTAGAAAATATAAGCTTAGTAATTTATAGAAAATCCACAAGGATGTAATGAAATTACATTTACATTTAAAAAATCCCTTTATAATGAAAAACCCATGAGAAATATAATGTTTTATATTGAAACAAAAGCCAAACACTGGAATGATCCTTTAATATTGAGTGCTATTCTTTATCACCAGTATCACTGCTGAGTACTGAAGAAAAACCCGTGTCATGATTATTTATGGCACTTTATTGATTGTTTTTATTTCAAATATTAACCAGACTTTTCTCTCACTTTTTCTTTCAATTTCTTCACTTGAAATTACTTAAATATAAAATTTGCATTCTTTGTTTTTTTTTTTGCAACTTTAACTTTTGTATTTTATTTCTATAAAAATGTTTCACAAACAACATTAAATAAAAATTTGAAATTACTGTGAAGTGTAGTTGCATTTGTGAATGTTTCATTGTGTTTGTCCTTACAAGCAGTGGACGACGGTTCGTCCCTCTCCTCCATCATATTCTTCCTGCCATTTGTCCACTTGGTGGACGAGTTTGAGGAAGGAGCGCTTGGAAACAGGCGTGTCCCGGTACATGGGCCAGCCCAGGAACTGGAACTGCTGCACCATGCGGTACCCGTCCTGAGGCTAGACAAAGGGAACACAGTTTCATCAGAACGAATAGACCCCATCCTTAAGACATACATATAGAGTAGATATATGTATTTGTTTATACAAAGTTAAAGTACGAAAAGTAACCATGAGGGAAGTTTATTTTGACAGTGCCACTTTTCACTTCCACAAATTACTTGATGCTGAACCTCCTCAGGTGAATCCTTTCAATGTGCTCAGCTCTTCATCCTCCATGAGGCTCAGTCATGTCGTTTTAAAAAAAATCTGTGATAGCATTCACAGTTTGGTCAGTACACAGAGATTGCAATCAGAGCTGAGGGTTGCAGCATCAATTGATCTTGCAGACTATCTGGCACTCTCAACTGCCAACTGATCCTACTAACCACCAGATGGTAATCAGTCGACAGCTTTGGTCCTCTCAGACATACGGACCTGGATCTGATGATACAACCAAAGTGGATCATTGATCTTCGTCGCACCAGCTACACAGACATCCAATGACAAACCCCTCCAGGGAATCATTGCCAACATGGGCATCTAGGACTGAATCCAGAGAATCCAAAAAAGACCAAATGCTCTGGACTGCTGATATTCGCATCAGTGCCGACCACAGTTAATTTTCCCTTCTCAGCAGACCGTCTCAAAAAGGCAACCTTCTCCATCTGTCCAAGACCACATCTTGATGACACCTTTTCCAAATGCCAACCATGGACGGAGGATTGAAAAGCCTTTTGTCAAGTCAAGTAAAGTTCATTTGTATAGCTCAATATCACATGCTATGTCTCAAAGGGCTTTACAGGCCCACATAACGACAACAACAGCTCCCGACCAAGCCCAAAGCTCTCTGTGAACACAAGGAAAACTGCCTCTTGCCATAGAGGAGACAGGCAATAGTCTTTGTGTTTGTGTATTTTTTTGTAATTAACTAGATGATTATAGGCAAAGCAGTGGACACTGTTTAACTTCTCTCTATGGTGTGATGGAAAAAAGCGATTTACCCATTGTACACGCCTTAGCACACCTGGACAATTGCTGCATGAAGCAGGTGTATCTGGTGGTGTTGGAAAGTTGGAGAAATAGGGTGTTCCAGATGAAGCATATTTCAGTTTTTAGTGGCTTCCTGCTACCAATGAAATTATGGCGGTTCCTCATTGTTTATGGGACCCACTACAGGGCGCCACGGATAAAGGTTTGATCATGAGGAACTCTGCTTCCTGCCCTGGTTCCAGGAAGAGACACCTGTCTGTCCAACCATTGCTGGTATAGTTTTATTCAGCTACTCTCAGTTTGGACTCCTGGAGGATAGGGAGAAAAGAAACCCACCCTGGCTGTGTTGTAGATTCTGAAGATTCGACTGATGACATCTTCCTCCAGGTCAGCTGAGACAAATTCAACCTGGAGCGAACCAAGACGATGGAGACCATTCTCTGGCCAGTATTGAGGACACAACTGGAGATGGACGGACACAAAGAGATAGAGGAGAGCATGAGAGTGACATTACAGTCATGTGGTAATTGATACCTGTTGATCTAAAGAGAATGTTATTGACTCTGCAGCATATTAAAAACAAGCTGTCATGGAGAAAACACATTTGAAATGATTACAAATGTATGTCACTTAGCATCAGCTCTAATTTGACAATGTGGCATGTAGTTTCTATACGGGTGTTCGTGTGTGCGTGTACCTGTGCAGGGTCAACGTCGTTCAACATGACAATGGACGTACAGTGGTAGTCAAGGACCAGGCGCCAGAAGTCCTTAACCGTGTTGGGCAAAGGATGCTGGGTAACAATGAACGCTGATGGCTGCTTGTAGCTCTGATATAATGAGATCAGCAACAGCAAATGTCAGCTCTTGTAAGTTTCATATACTAAAATATTTAAGTTGAGGAAATACAGTTTTAACAGAGACCATGTGAAGTTTCCATTAGTAAATGAACTCTTTCTGTGTTTCTCTCTCCCTTTCTTTCCCTCTCACAGACACACTCCACACACAGACACAAACACTGGTCAGCCTGGAGTATTTTGGTGGTCTCCATGGTGACAGTATTGTTTATTGCTAGAATAGCAGGACAGGATAATAGTACGGTCTGGCTCTGAGCGTGTATTTGTAGATGACTGAAGAGTTTTAAAACCTCCATTAATCCAGAAAGACGCTGAGGTTGCTGTCCTTAATTTCAACTAGTGCTCTCTCTCCCTCTCTTTCTGTCTCTCTCTCCTCTCTCTTTCAGACTTTTTTCCTGTTTTGCGTGTTGGCAAATGGACAGCCCGGATAAAACATGTGTCCATTCATCTCTGTGCTGTCTCTACATGTATTTTACTGATTATTAAATAATGTTAGATCTGGATGGAGTTATTCAGATTGTAAGGGTGACTGAAATCCAGGATTTAAAAAAAAATCTGTAACTTTGCAAAGCGTTTATTGTCATCTTCTCTCTTTACTCAAAAACCAAGGGCAAACATTGAGGCATGAGACTGAATATCTACGGGTACCATTTACAGCAGGAAAATATATTGATGCAAATCTCTATGTCTGCACAAATACCATGCAGCTATAAACATTTTGTTTAAAAGACGATGCAGATTGCACAGCATAAAAAGTATTTGAACATTTGTTCAACAGTTGTGGAAATAGTTCCAGAAAAAGATGGTTTCTGGTTTTTCTGGTGAACTCTGTAAGTCAATGATTGTTTTCAGAAAATGTTCTTTCTTTCTTGAAATGGTTTATTGAACATAAATCCTGTCACAGGTAAAGGGTGGATTAGCTGGATGGGTGAAATCAGTGAAAGCTGTCTGACCTTTGAGCGTTCTTTGTTCAGACAATTTTTTTCTGAGATAATTTTAGTGGAAAATAAACTCAAACATCCATTAATGTCTCTGTGTCTGTGTGTGTGTGTGGGGGGGGGTGTTTGTCTCTAAGTGTGTGAGTATGACGTACATCCATGAGTGCAGCATTGATGTAGTTGGAGCTCTCTCCATCGATGGTGATGAGGAAGGGCAGGCAGCGGTCTGGAGGCAGGACGTCCATACAGCGGTTTTTCTCATGGTTTCTAGGCAACAAAGCAATGCTGCAGTCCTCCACCCTCAACGTGGGGGTCACCATGTTCAGAGTCTGCACGCAAACACACACAATGATTGAAATACATACAAAACAATATCAATACTAAAAGAAATTCAGCACAAACCACAGAAATATTAATATGGACACAGAAATCAGAATCTACAGTCAAATGAAATCTATCCATAATTCAAAATCATTAACAAAATCAACAAGACCATTATTACAGGTGAAACCATCAGACCTACCTACAACAATAAAAAACAATTTAAGAAGTAATGTTGACACCAAAAAAAATACCAACATGACACCAAATTAGGTTTATCAATATAAATAAAACAACTCATAGCCGATTTTAATAGCAACACTAAATCCAATGTTATTTGTGCCCAGTGCCTGCTGGGATACAAGCACAGGTACAGAAAATGCATCAAACGATACCAATGCTACTCAAACGTGGAAGTCAATACAAACCCTGAACTCCTCTTTGAGCTGAGTGGAGTTGGTTTGAGGATCCAACCGGTTCATGTCATAGTAAACTGAGCGCAGCTGATTGACTGGAATTGTTGTGTCACCACAGAGACACGCCTCCAAGATAGCATCGTGAATGAAGACATACTGCTCCTGGTGGTGAGAGGGGGAGAGAGAGAGACCAAGAGAGACAGAGAGAGAGAGGTAATATAGCTGTTTTCCCCTGTCGTCTTGTCACATTTGATTGACAGGAGTGGTGTTGCTGAAATGTCAGTCATAAATGATTTATGTCAGCACACAGCTGGTGGAGGAGGGAAACAGATGAGTGACATTAAAAGTTCGACAGACAGAGAAAGGTCGTTGCTTCGTCCCTATTTGTCACTTCCTGTCCATCACTATGCAATGACATCATAGTATTTTGGAGAGCCACACAACAAACTAGTGCTCCAAATACTACAGGGAGTATACAATGCTTAGGGTAACTATGTCTCTGAGAGTGTACATTGTGTGTGTGTATATGTGTTTCTATGGTGTGTGAGAGAGCGTGTGTGTGTGTTTACCTCCGTTTGGACCATATTAACTCTTCTAGCTCTCAGCTCTCGGACACAGTTGTAGATGTCGACCACCCCCTCTCTCTCTGCCATGTCCAGCATGATGTCAATTACTATAAAACAGCCTGTCCGGCCCGCGCCCGCACTGACACAGACACACAGACACACAGAAACAAACATACATCTTTCATTTTTATAACGCCATCACAAGAATAATTAATATGAATAATATAACAAGACTAATTAATATGAAAAATAATATTGTGTTTAACCTGCAGTGCACCACAGTAGGGCCGGCGGTGGGCGGAGTTTTCGCTTTGACGCGACGGATGAAGCCAAGCAGGCCCGTTGCATGAAGTGGCACGCCATGATCTGGCCAACCAGTGAAATGAAACTGGCGAATCTCTCTGATTTCTGCCACACCCCTCTGACAGAGAGAAAGTGAGAGAGAGAGAGAGAGAGAGAAAGAAACATAGAGGGAGAGAGATGTAGTAAAAGTGATGTTTTTGTGATGGATGAATATATTAAGTCATTTATCAATTTACAAAGTCATGGACCACGTTAAGTACAAGTGGATACAAAATGCCATAAATCATGTCAAGTAACAGGTCAAGCACAAGGTTATAAAGAAAGTCAACAAGCCTGTCAAACACATCAGGTTCAATTTCAGGTCAAGTACTGAAAGTCCAGATTATGTACCATGTAAGTAGATGTCAACTACAAGGTCAAGTATCATGTCAAGTCAAGTACATTTTACTTAACAGAAGGTAAACATGATGTTGAGTACACCAACGAATACCATGGCATGATAAGACCTTAGGGGCGGTAGAGGGACACACAGTTTTCCATGGGCTTAGGGTCTGAGTGTTTTCACATGAGTTAAGGATTTGTTATGGGTTTTTGTGTTTTGTGTGTGATTACAGATGTGTGTGTTGATGTGGTGTGTACCTTCTCCACAGCAAAGGTCCGGATCACATACTCTGAGAGCAGTTGTGTTTCAATCAGCGTCACCTTCATGTCACCATAAATCTCTGTATCATCAGGCCAGTACTTACAGCACTTCACCTACACACACACACACAGACAGACATAGGCACAGTTTAATCACTATTCATATGAAAGTCTTGTTTATTTATTAACTTTAAACACGCAAAGGATTTAATTAACACATTAATTACACCAAAACGCATAAAAACAATAAACACACAGAACATAACATGCTGATATTAAAATCTCATTAGAGGCCCCGCCCCACCTCCTCATTAACACATAATTAGTACTGAGCTAATTACTCTGTCGCTATGGGAACCAATGAGGTGAGCAGAGGAGAGGAGAGAGGGCAAAGAAACTAAGAAGGAGGGAGAATAAAGTGACAGAATATTGTATGTGTGTACGCGCACGTCAGTATGTGAGAGCATGTGTGTGTGTGTGTGTGTGTGTGTGTGTGTGTGTGTGTAAAACAGAGGGAGAAAGCGGAAGATAATCAGCCTGATCTATCTCAGAATCCCCCTCTGTGGCTCTCCTGGAGAGGGGGAACAGATCCCCGGTGCATTCTGGGTAATGAGAGCTGGGACAGGGAGCACGCCTGCAGGTGTGCGTGTGTGTCTGTGTGTGTGTGTTAAGTTATCTGGAACGGATTTCAAACGTTCAGTTTGAGGAAGGTGAGAGTGAGATGCTCTCTGAATAATGCTGTAGCCTGCATTACAGCCTGCTTGTTGAGCCTAAACACAGGGAGTTGATGTAGAAATGCACACTTTTACAGTAAGTGCAATTCTACACGTCAAAAGTCTTCCACAGACATTAAGCTGGCTTTGTATTTACTTTCACTAAATATTGGCGGTTGGTTCATCCTTAGAGTTTGGACAGGGTTGATGTCAGTGTCAAAAACACTTCTTTATGGAGCCTCTTTGTCTATTGCACACACGCAGAGACCATCTATGAAAGTTTAGTCATCCAGCTCATTGGATAACAACAAAGAGTACCCCTACTGGATAAATTTAAGTCCACCAGTGATTCTGCTGGATGAGTGGCAGACGTCTTCAAGGCTGAACAGTTAGAAGAGCTGATCTGATCTACAACCACTGAGAGGGAGGCAATTACCCGTCCTACTCCCTGACATTAAAAATCCCACTAACGATAGAGACAGACAGGCAGACAGACAGAGAGACGGAGAGCAATAGGAAGTAAACAAAGAGTAATGAGAGACATGAGAAATGCACTCAGGGAAATGCAGTCCCAAAATTCATCAGAGAGGAAAAGGAAACAGATGGCCAAAACAATAAATTTTGTGTGTGTGTGCATGTGTGGGGGTACTCACCCGTCCCACCTCGACCAGGTTGGTTACCATGACAATGGCGGCAGTGTTCTCCTGCCAAACCATCCGCCAAAAGTCATACACCGTCTCCTGCATGGGACCTGCACACACACACACACACAAGCAGACATACACACACAGTGTGAACACCACATCAATAAAAAAAGGATCAGCAGGCAATACCAGAGCTGCACGTGAATTATAATGACTCCGTTAATTAATTCAAATTAAGAACACATACATACACAAATACATGCATAAACACACACACACATACACAGAAAATGTTTTTAATCACCGTTGACAGTCTGTGTTCTGACGAGCTAATTAGTTCATGATAATCCATTTCTGTCCTCAAGTGTTTTTCTCTCTCTCTCTCTCTCTCTCTTTCTCTCTCTCTCTCTCACACACACACATATATACACACGCAGGCAGGCATGGACACACGCACTCATACTCTATATTCATGTTCACACAGCAATGCCTCTAGAAACACTCTGGTTTGTTCAAGATGATTTCTACCTGAAGAGCTCTGTGTGTATGTGTGTATGGCTGTGTGTGTGTCTGCTTTAACTCTTCACCACTCTCCAAGTATCTGAACTATCACAGTCTCATTAACAAGGAGTGAAAACATTTCTTACCTTGGGTGGCGACATAATGATTGGGTCTGTGGTAGCCCTGAGAAAGAAAAGAATAGAATAGAATAGAATAGAATAGAAAAGAAAAGAACAGAAAAGAAAAGTTTGGATGTCATTCAAAGTTATGATATCAAACATATTTAGGCAGTGCATACACATTCGTCAGCAGGCAGGCAACAGGAGTGGACCACAATGACTTTCAGCAGAGATAAGTAAACATTTTGTGTGCACTGATTGTGTACACAGACAACAGTCAACACTACCGGTACCCACTGATATCACACAGCCATGGATATAGTGTCAACCAGGACATTTTTAATAGTCCTGTGCAAGGAAATGACTGTGTATGTGTGTGCGCGCTGGGTCACATTTACCCAATGGGCTACACTGGCTGCAGCCCTGGGCTCCAGCTTGTGGGGGACTTCAATGGTTTTGAAATACGAGATAATGTATCTTGAGCATGACTGTTCCTCTCTCCTGTATCATGCTGTCAGGCATGAACTTCATGCTTGATGCTCATTGACATAGAAACAAATAATTAGGTCTATATATTCCATATATGATAATCAATGAATTAATACATAGGTAATTATTAGCTACCAGGGACCATTGGGTGCTAAGGCCAGTAACAAATAAACATGCTGTCATTGTTCAGCTCATGCTGAGCTGGCAGCATCAATCCAAATGCCTCACCTCCAGCTGCAAAATGTAAGTGGAAAAGTGGATGTGAAAACCCGCTGAAAGTTAGTTTTATAGAGCAATGCTGTGATGGCTAATTAAAAAGCTTGGTTACCTCAAACAAAGACAGAAGGCCTACAAAGAGACCTATGATTATATTGGCTGTCGCTGTAAACTCTCACCCGATTAATTTCTAAAGCCCTAGGAGGAAGGTAATTTTCCAAGTTGAAGATTATTAAAAACAGTAAGAGTACCTGCATCAAAGAAACTAGACCGAACAGCTTGACTGAACAGCAACAGTCATGTCTGCTGGGGCACCCACAGAGAAAGCGGAGCCTTTGTACAGATCACAGAGGAGTTTTATTTAAATGGACGACATCCAGATAGATCAGTGGTATAGAGGACTTATATTTTGACAGCTTTCAAATAGATCAGTGGAGTATATAGAGGACTTCTGTTTGACATTTTTGAGTTTGTGAGTGCAGAGCCAATAAGTGATCTAGTTGAGCAGGTTAGTCTATCATGTGTTGTTCTGTGGGATGTTAACATGGATGAATCTGTGAATGAATCTGAAATATTAAAAAAACCCTGACCAGACAAGGCAAAAGCAAAAACATACTGCAGTTCTATTGTTGTGACCTGAAAGAGGCTGTGCCATGTGCTTTGATATAGTTAACAATAAGGCCAAGAGGTTACAGCATTTTTGGATGAAGGAACCTGAGAACAACATTGCCAGAACAAACCTGTGAATTTGGTATTGACTGCCAAACTGAAATACTTCGCTATGTTTAAGAACATGTTGAGAAATATTAATCTGTTTGTCACAGTGGATGAATTCATCAAACACACTGCCCAAAGGAGAAACACTGGGCTGCTGAAGAATAAACATCTAAAATGGTGTGTGGCCTAAACAACCACAGTATGTTGAGGACCGAATTAAGGGTTTCACTCTACAGAAAACCAGGATAAAGGTGTTATGGTGACATCAGTGATGTTTGTTGCAGTATGATAGATGTGTATTTGGCTGCAGAGTAGTTGCAGTAGTCCATAGTTGGCTTTTTCATTGTGATTATAGGGTATTTTTGAACATTGAGGTTTATGACACAATGGTGGGTTGGTTAGCAGTCCAATAGTTTGCATTTATCCACAGCCTTCTGCTATTTTTTAGAAAGTGACAGTCTTGTTGTTATGGCTATGCCTCTATCTTGATGATTATGTTGGTATGCTTGTTGTTGTTAGCTGATCGTGATAGTGGTGGAGATATGTATGTGCATGAGCTGGTGGGATTGGTTGGTGGCCTGTTGCAGCCTTTCGTTCAGGGTTGCCTCAAGAGTAAACTAGCCCTGCATGGGGTGTGTGTGTGTGTGTTACTCACGTCAACATAGTTAGCATTGATGTAGTCAGAGCCGCTCTCTCCATCCTGAGACTGCAGACGCACACGAGAGTGGTCATCTGACACACACACACAAACGGATAAATCAAAGATTGTTTGTTAGGACAATATCTGACGAGTTCTTATTAGATTTCAATCAAATATTATAACCTCGCTGAACTAACTGAATTCAAGGTGGAGAGCTGTTGTAAACATACACAAACCTGATGGCTGTTAGCAGGTTAACTGCAGCATTTGTAAGATATTCTATTGAGGTCTTGGGCTCTACAGTGATTATCTGCACAAACTCCACTTCATCTTACTTTACATTTATTAGTGAAGTTACATTTCTCTTTATACATGTTGTTTTCTCAAGACAAACAAAACACTGTATATTAGATGTGTTGTCACCATCTCTACGGTGGCATCCACACTGTTGCATCTATAGTTTGACATTCGTACTGTACATCTTTACCTTTACATTTGTAAAGTTGCATCTGCATTGTATCTGTACTGTTATACTATAACCTGTATAAGTAGTTATTGAGTATTACATCTGTACTGTTGCATCCACCTGATTACATCTGTACAGTTGCATCTTTACTGTAACATCTGTGCTGTTGTATCCACGCTATTACATCTGTACAGCTGCATTTTTACTGTAACATCTGTACTGTTGCATCCACACTATTACATCTGTACTGTTGCATCTTTACTGTTGCATTTATATTGTATATGTACTGTTACATCTGTGCTATGGCATATATACTGTTAGTCATACTTTTAAATTTGTACTGTTGCACCACAGTGTAACATCTGTCCTTTTGCATCTGTACTATTATTATATCTGTACTGTTACATCTGTGCAGTTGAATCTGTTCAAGTTTCCTCTGTCATCTGCCAATACTACTATGTAATTTCCATGACTAATTCAGCTAGAGGAGTCTTATATTTTTTGCTCTATGATTGACAGTGTATTTCAAATTATGTCATTTCAAACGGAAATTACATGTGACACATCGTAGACACCCTGGCCTCTAGAGGACATTTCCCCAAAGAAATCTCACCTGACTGTAGTTTTTGTCTTGATTTTGACCAGGGTGACATTTTGTCACATCAACTGCTAAGTGTAGAATAACATATTGAGCATCTTTGATACGGATCAAGATGTCCTAGATGAGGTCAGCAGCTTGTGATGTTGATTAAATAAAGAGATTAGACTCCATAATCACCCTGCTAATATGCTGATCCTCAAAATTCATCTGGGACAGACAAATCTGCTCTTGCATCATTTAGGGAGTGTCCAACCTTAATTACAAGTAATATTTACTATGTTACACTGATGTTACAGATACTTTATGCAGTATAGCTGGTCTGGACTGATTCTAAACCCTCTGAACTGAAAAACAGTGAATTTCTGAATGTGAATGAATGCACTGAATTGGTACGTACAGGCAATGATGTTGCCATAACGGTTCTTCATGCGGTTCTCATCCTTTTTGGCAGAATCCCACGGAGCAGACTGGCCCTCAAAAAAACTCTGGAGAAAGAGACAAGAGGCCAGATAGACAAACAGACAGACAAACATTTCAGACAGACAGACAAACATTCAGACGGACAGACGAGCAAGCAGACAAACAATCAGACAGACAAACATGCAGACAGACAGATAGAGTCTTAGTAAATAAATATTTAGTTAAAACAGACAAATAGTTCCTGTGTGATGAAACTCTGAATAGCTGTATGAATAATTTAGTGGATACGTTTGATTTTCAGTTCTTATCTCCCTAGTTCCCTAAACAGACACACACGCACGCACGTACACACACGAATACAAACACACAATTTATGTAGCGGTCAGAACAGATGATTAAGTCCAATTATGAGAATGAGGCTTAGACAAAGGCCAGAGTCTGTCTAAACAACCACACACACTCTCCACACACATACAGACTGAAGATCTGTTAACTGATTTCTTGCTTTTCTTCACTCCCATCTTTCATGTTTATTTCCATTTCCTGTTGGTGTCACAATCTGATTAACAAGATAATAAGCAAAGACAATGTAACAAATACACAATGCTGACATACTCCTATTTAAATAATATACTTACTAACTGTAAAATGAATGTAAATGTGCTGATACATTTGGCAGTGATACATTTCTACCTAGCTGTCTCTCTACTTTACAAGTGGATGTAACACACACACAGACACACACACACACACACACACACACACACACACATGCACGCATACTTTGATCTCTCACAGAGTTCCAGGGTCGCTCTGTGCATCTCATTATAATCCCTGCAGTTAGAAGTGTGTGTGTGCATGTGTGTGTGTGTGTGTGCATATGTGTGTAAGGAAGTTGTGAATGACAGCAGTGTAACAGCTCCAAACATCCATCAAACTGAGAGGTGAGCAAAGTCAAACACACACACATACGCTCACAGAATCGCACTCACATATGCACGCACACACTGTCAGATGTAGTTCTGCATGATTGACAGAGAGAAACAAAGGGGGGAGGAATAGGGAGCAGGAATGAACTAATGACTGCTGGCAGTGTGTGTATGTGTATGTATTTGTGGATTTTCAAATCACTTACAATGATGATGCTAACTGTAATGCTAATGCTAAGTGTCCCTTTAGGCTAAGACAGACAGAAGCTTGTCAACCTGTGTCCTTTTAAAGACTCTTTTCTTTCTTTTTTTCTATTCTGCTGTTGACCTTACGGTGCACAATTTACACAAGTGCTGCAATTACAAGGTCGTTGTCCTTCCAGACTGTAGCTGCCTCCTGAAATTCCATTCTTACACACATAGATTCACTTGAGAGGGGATTCTTGTCCACAAACAATATGGAAGAAGGGTGTGCAGTCAAACCCATTTGCCCTGGATGAGAAAGATGAACTGAAAAATATGGATGACACAGTTGTTGGATATAAAACCAAATTTGTATTTCGTGTTCATCCTTCATGTTGTTGCCTAGCTGCACCTTTGTGTTTAGAACGATCATCACAATGAAGACATTAAGCTAAATTTTTACGGTGAGAGAACATTTTGTTTAGCTGCGTTGGTTATGTTATGCAACATATAAGTGCTGAGGTATTTGTTGTCAGTGTGAGCGCCTGAAGACAGGACAGTTAGAATTTTAAATGACATAATATTACAATAATGGTTAAATAGATTGAACAACCACTGATTACTTAGAAATTCTACCACCTACCTTGCTTGAATTAGCTTGATTAGTAACAGTGTGAAGAATCAGTGTAAAGTGTAAAGATAACTGATTACCAGCCTATGTTGTTGAGTTAAACAAATTAAGATTTTAACCAAATTACACACCAACCAACTCAATTCTACTTCATCCAAAAAGTCAAACAAAATTCCTCTCTTCCTCTTCTCTCTCTCTCAACACACACACACACACACACACACAATCAGGTTTTCTAGAAATCAACTTCAATATAAAAGGGTGCTGTCTACAGTGAAACATGCTGGAGGGCATAAACATGCCACGTGTGTATGTGTGTGTACGAGTGTGTGTGTGTGTGTGTCAGTCAAACGTTTTGGTTTTTTTAAATTTTCTTTACAGCAAAATTTTACAACAGCATCACAGTTAAAAAATCAAGCTGTTAGACTAGTAGTAGCTGTGATGGTTAAGTGCTGCTCTAATTGACAAACGCCTGGGAGACATTTGAGTAACTCTCTTCATGTTATCATCAAGGTAAAAGTAGCTCTAGCTGATGAAGTCATATGTCAGTTGTTGAGCAGTGATGAGTTTAGATAAATAGACTTCAGTTTGATGAATACAGTTTGTGTGGATTTGTAAATCTAAAGTCAGTCCTCGCTGGTGGATTCTGTCACTCTGGAAGGAAGCATCCTGACCTTTCGCACACACAAAAATTACAAAAGATGAGTATAATTTGACCAAAGATTGATCTGACCAGCTTAGTGTGCACAACATGGTTCATGTAAACATATTGTGGAACCACATCAAGTTTACTGGTTAGCCTGGGGTCTCACTAAATGCCAGGGGTTTGGGAACAGTGTTACAAATTGGGGGATTCCTCCTCGGGAAAAAATAATTGAAATGGTGAGAGAACATATTGCATTGCAACCACACAAATTCAGCCAGAATGGATAAGGAAAAATTAACGATGGGAGCAGGCTCATCAATAATTTGGATCTTTCTTTCTGCTAAAATGACTAACTAAACTAAACTAAAGCTCCAAAAGGTTTGGAGTAAAAATGATTTGCATGACAGACAGCTGTGCATGTATGTGTCCTTAAACACTGTACATTATTCTACCTGTACACCATCTTATCACATATGACTTATGTGAAATTTTGTGGAAACGGTAAAACTACAAAAGACATAGAGCTTGTCATACTTAACAGTGCATGATCAATGAACTCTCCAAATTAACATAATTTCAGTTTGGCCGATGGAATGATGCTCCTCACAAACCCCTGGCATTGAGTGAGACTTGTGAGCCCGAGTTAACCACTTATTTAGCCAACAGGGACTTCCAGCAGCGATGTCTGTGAGGATGACCAGGTAACCAGAAACAGATCTGTGCACTTTGTTGCAAATTGAACGTGAACTTGGTTTGACATCATACTCATCTGCTATACAGAAAACACAAGATGGTACATCAACAAGCTACAGAGAGGTCATTAGTAAAAGAGCACAGATCTGCGACTACTACAACTACTACTACTACCAGATCTTTTTCAGGTCGTCACTGCCATCCTCGCAGATGTCACCATAATATCAGTTACACTGAACATTAGCAAGAATGCTAACAGGTATTAGCAATCGAAGAGCACAATCAAATCTAGTGGACAAGAACACACGATTATCTGAAAACCAAGAATGCGTCTTACCTCATTAAGCTGTCCAATCAGATTAATTAGTTAACGAGAAGCATGGAAGGGATCAGGGAGATAACAGTCATCAGCTAGCTGTCTGCTCTGCATTCATTAACTCACCGCAAACCATGACAGCACCACTTGACTTGAATAATCATCATTAATCAACAGTGATTTAACTATTTCATATTGTATATTTGTAAGTTGCTAAATGATGAAAAAATTTAATGTCAACATGGTTTAGACATATTGAATGGAAGTTCTGCTTTGATCTCGATATCTTATTATAGTCTCTAAGATTTGGCATTATTCTCAGAAACATATTTGCCTTTTAATCTCAAACTTTGGTCTTTGTTATGAACTGAAAGCTCAAACTTCTGACTCTGTTAGAATTTACAACGTAAGGACCAACATTAGAGATGAAGCTTGATGAATATTTTTTCACATGGTGCCGATCCATTTCATTTAGAAAGTGATGTTTGCATAATGAACGTTGTGAAATATTGACAGATGATTTATAAACAAAAATGAGCAATTTGAGCATCTGTTTTTCAACCATTCAAAATGTAAATTAATGTTTAATTCACCATCTATTATTGATGATCTAGTCAAGTGTAAAAACACACACACACACATACACACATTTAAGACACGTCAGATCCTGTAAAAGCATTTGGAACATGGTTTGTTAGTATGTTTGATCACATGATGTTTACATGAAACATGGAGGGATTGGGTTCTCCATAGACTAGAATTTTATAATAACACAAGTTCAAAGAAATAGAATCAAAAAAATAAAATACATAGGCTTATATGTCTATATACAGTATGTCTATGCAAGTTGTTTTTAAATCACTACAGGGTTAAAAATATCTAAATATTTTCACAGGAGAGCCAATCATAACTAAAGGCTGGTGTTGTGAAACTTGTTTATTTGTTAATGAGATAAAAAAAAGTTATGTACATTTATTTCCAGTACACTCACTGAAGAGAGAGATGACTGACATACAGCCTTTCCCCATGTGTGTTTTTCATCTCACTGTCTCTGGTTCACTGCAGACATCAGAAACTGATCAGGGCATTACACCGTCCTCCTTTTCACTCACAATAACAACCTCAGTGGGAGCATTCATCCTGTTATATAGCAGGATATGATGTTTATGGGAGTTAACATAACAGGAAGATGTGATAAACAGCTCACATCAGGACTTCAGTGAGCATAAAGACCCAGAAAAGTCCTCAGACAGGCTAGAAATATTCTTCAGTGCTAACTTTCTCCAAATGGAGAGTGAAAATGTGTGTGTGTGTGTGTGTGTGTATGTGTGTGTGCGTGTGCATGTGCATGTGTGTGTTAAGGTCTGGTTGCCTGCTAGCGGGCTGCCCTCAGGGCTAATCCATTATACATCCTGTACACACACATATACACACACAGACACACACGCACGCATGCACAAGCCTTTCCCTGTTTTGGCCCATTAGTTGAGAAGGAGATCTATAATGTATGTATGTGTCTACATGTGTGTGTGAGTGTGAGTGTGTGCACGTGTGTGTGTGTGTTCAGGTAAGTAACATCCATTAGTAAGTTTTCATGACGAAAATGGATCCACAAAGTCATAAAAATGCCATATTTGTGTATGGTTGTGTGTGTGTGTGTGTCAGTCGAACCTTTGGTTTTTGGGTTATTTTCTTTAAAGGAAAATTTGGTAGAGGTGGACTTAAATAAATCATGTGAGATGTAATACTTGGCAGTGACTGTCTTCCTGTTATCATCAATGCAAAGCTAGGTGCAATCTTTTGTTAGATGTTGGGCACTGATGAGTTTTGATGAATAACTAAACTACAATTTGATCAATCCAGTTTGTGTGGATTTGTAAATTTAAAGACAACCTTGTTGGTGGATTCTGTCACTATGGAAGGAAGCGTCCTGACCTTTCACACACACAAAAACTACAAAAGATGAGTATATTTTGATCAAAGATTGATCAGACCAGCTTAGTGTGCACAACATGGCTCACGTAAACATATTGTGGAACCACATGAAGTATAGTTAGCCTGGGGTGTCACTAAAAGCCAGGGGTTTGGGAACAGTGTCACAAACTGAGGGATTCCTACTAGGAAAAAAATAATTGAAACGGTGAGAGAACATCTTGCAATGCACCCGTACAAAAGCTGATGGGTGACTGGATTTGGATTTGGATCTTTCTTTCAGCTCAAACGACACAAATAAAATACAGCTTGAACATGTAGATAATTGTGCGATTTGCTTATTGGGTGTTGCAATCAAAGTAATGTTGCTATCTCATATTTCAAAGACATTAACATTCTGGCACAAAACGGAATTTGGTGCATGAGCTTTGATACAATTTCACAAACTGTTTAATTTTTTGACCCCCTACAGATTCCCTAGAGTTGAAGACTAGAAATAGATAGGGCACTTTGTGCAATTTGAGTGTGAATATTTGTCTGTATGCATGTGAATGTGTGTCTGTGTGCGTTCAGGTAAGGAACATCTGTTGGTATGTTTTAGTTATGGAAATGGATAAACATGTGACTCACAAATACACACTCACAACATACAAACTATAGCAATGATGTGTAACTATCATTCTGTGTGTGACTGAATTTTATATTTGATATTACGACATAAACACAACAACGGGGAAACACAAGATGTTCACACGCAGCCAGCAGCAATCAATGCTGCTTACATTACTGTTAATTCTGCTAGTACAACTGCTAATACAGCCACTGATACTGCAAAACATTTTGCTTCTTCTGATACTGCAACCACAACAACTACTAATAGTATTGCTCTACTGCTGTTAGTACTACTAATATAATGTAGCTGAAAATACTGTGAATTATTTAGACTACCAAGCTTGTGAATATATTAACACCACAGAAACAACTTATCAAACACTTATATCACCCTGATCACCAGGTTACCACAGTAGCATCCACCCAGTAACCAAATGGTGACACCCAATCTTTCAAAACAACCAAGCAGTACGTTTGATAATCATATCAACTATTCAAATCAAACTTATACAACCCTGCAACCAACAATAATGTAGCAGCATTCACTATGAATGTCCCAGCAACTTATTTAAGTCTTATCAACAACTAAGCAATAACCTGTGCAAATGGCTTTGCAAGCAACTGACATTTATTCAAATGTTTTGTTTCAAAACTGATGTGATTACTTCATAATTGTTCCATCATATATTCTACGTATAAGATCTGATTTCATGTAGTCTGTCTTCTAGTTTCACCCATTGAAAAGCGCATCAGGAGGCTTCCAGATAAAACCTGCACAGCATTTTTGAATGAAGAGTATAAGGAGAAATAGTGTCACTAGTGCTAAAGCTCCTACAAAAATTACTGCTACTGCTAATGAATCCGTGATTTTACATGGAATCAAGTCATGAAAAATTGTCAACCATTAAACACAGAAAGCCATTCAAAACACTCTCCATTAATGCAAATGTCAGTTATGACCATGTGAAATCAAAAATAAGGAGTTCTGTGCTTGGAGTTTAGGCTGCTAAAATGCTATACAATATAATTAAACAATAAGTAATACAAGAGTTTGCTGAAGTCTTGGTAGCTATGCCTGTGGAATCTAACGTCCCACTTGAAAAAATTAGAACGCTACATCCATTTGTAGCAAAATAGTGAGGTGCGTAAGCAACTTGCCTCACAAACACACGGCTATGTTCATCATGTAGACACAATGGTCATAGCTTCATCCTGCTTACTAAAATTATAATATTAAATAGGTATTGAATTTTATGTATTCATTTCATTAGGCACTTTTCTGGTAAAAACTGGGCTAAGATTTTTCAACAGAACAAAATCTAATGCAAAAATGCAATCTGGGAGAGAATCAAAACAGAATTAAGGAAAAAAAGAATTTCTAACGGCCCTACTACTAGGCCATGACAGCTGCCAGGGAATTTGCAATACAATGTTGTTTTGATATTTAGTTGCATTTATGCAATATGCACTGAGATTTTTCCAAAGTATCACAATTCTGCACGTATTGCTATTAAATATTAGTTATCTGTGACGATTCATAAATAGTTTGTCTTAAGAATGGCGATTCATTACTACTGCAACATCTACAACTGCTGCTCCCTCTACTGAAACTAGTACTGCTGGTACTGACACTGGTATGAATAGTACTACTACAGCTGGTATTGGTTGTGTATACTGTAACTGCTCCCTCACCTCGTACTCCTCCTTGAAGCCGTAACCCTCAGCACATTTCATCTGCGTGATGTGCTGCAGTAGGTCAGCCACTCGAATGGCCGGGTGTAGCTGAGCCGTCTGATAGGGCAGAGCCTCCCGCTCCGCCTCCCGCTGCTTGTAATGGGACTGGACCAAGCTACTGGTTTCACTGGTCATAGTATGACTGTCATCTGGATGGGAAGGTAACACAGATGGAGGTACAGGAAATCAGACTGTCATGTACATATGTAACCCCAGCTCTGTGACGCAGACATGATGTATGGGTCAAGGGATCAGTACATGGACTGGACCAGCTGAAGCCAGCGGCTTTCAAAGCTGCTTGCAGGAAAATGGTTTTAAGCACACATGACATTTATTACGATCCATTAACAAAATCTGCAAAAAACAGAATGATTAAGTAATTATTTCTGTATTTTCAATAAATTTGTAATAAATTCTTAATACATTATTTTTTCCTTTGGTTTTGACTGAGTTTTGATTAACATTTCCTGTTGGGGCATGTTTTATAAATAGAAATAAAAATAATATCAATCCAAATTTCAATCCACAAAAGGTACAGGGCAAAAGGCAGGGCAACATCCATGGCAACAACAATGTTGTTACCATGACAACACCGATGAATGGCTTACGTCACATCATATGACATCACATGACTGCAGAGAGGATGATGATTGGAGCTGGGTTCTTTTCACACTGCTCAGTCAGATTTCACAAAGATAATAAGCAATACACAAATAACTAATCAATAAAAATTAGTGAAACCAATTTTACCATTTTTATGACTGATTTTATGAACCTAGTATCAGTACTGGTATTGGTCTTGATTTCAGTGTTTGTTGAGATCATTTTGGCATCAATTCTGGTAAAAGTCTATAAAGATTACTGGTTCAGAGCCAGAATTTGGTATCAATGCTGGCCCAAATCTAGTCCAGTCTTGTATCAACACTCGTCCAAATGCAGAATTCGGCATGGTTCTGGCTGGAGCAGCAGTGTAAAAAAAAGAGCTCAGAATCCTGGAAACAAATAAACCTAAACTATTTGATAATTGTTGCACTGTAAAAAAATCTCCATCTTTACCCAAAGATCTGGCTGTAAATATCCACATCATGATATTTATTTTTTTAAAATTGAAACAAGCTGAGTATGTGTTGGAAACAGAAAGCCAAGGGAGATTTTTTTACAGTGACCATTCACTCTAGATTGTCTTAACGTCCACGGCTCTGATATGTACGTTTACTTTTCAAACACTATCTTATCTTCCATTACACTCTCTAACACTGTTCTTATGGCTAGCCTGGGTGCTGACTGACAGAGACTTTCTATCCCAAACAGCTAAACCAATCATGGGTCGAGCAAAGGCAATGTAATGGACTTGTTGGTTTATGACTGGATGGTGGAGGAAAAATGAGACAATGTGTACCACGATAACAGGGGCACTCATTTACAGAGGAGAGAGAGAAAGAGAAAGGCAGAGCTGAATCCTGACTGCCTGGAGATGAAATGGGACTGTGATGTCAGGAGAAGTGGCTGTGGCGGGTAACTGATGAGATCATGGTGGGTGGTGGGAGTGGGTCCATGCGCAGTGATGACAGACACTCCCCAACATCAGACCTCCCCTTTAGCCCCACCCACTACCCCAATTTAACCACTTACCATTAATGGGCACTTTAGAGAGAAAGATAGAAAAGAAGAGAGGAGACAGGGTTTAAGCAACAATACTGCTTTAGCTTTAGCGTTAGCCTGGACACATGATTGTCTTCTGCTATCACACAGCTAATATGAATCTATGCAATCTAACTTTGTTCCTAGCAGCAAATTACTAAATTGCTAAATTTAATAATAACTAGCAGCTTGGCTAACCTTGCTAATGTACCCTGACGGTGCTGTGTGTTGCCTGGACTAGCAGTAAAGTGTAGCTAGTAGCACGTAGCATAAGGAGAATCAAAGTGTTTTAACATTGATAACTGGCCTGAAGAGAGAGAGAGGAGGGGCGGGGCTACCATTTTAGCTTCCTTTGTTTGGACATTAGGGACGCTACGACTGACAGCTAATATCAGCGTACATGAATTAGTTTGTAGCCTAGCCGCCTGTGAGTGTAGCACTTATGATCCCAGTTTAGCCTGTGGGTAAACTGGTAACAGGCAAATGGAAGTTCAGTTAAGAACAACACCAATCGTGGGCCATACCTACAAAAACAAATGAATGTTAACAAAATCCAATTTCCTTATTTCAATGATTTTATGGATTTATTCTTACCCAATGGCCAAAAAAACTGCGGTAAAAGTGTTAATTTCGTTTAACAAGCCATGTCATGTATGTATAGTGTAAAATATTCTAAGCACCAGACCTAATGCAGTTTTACTCTGGCTGCTCTACTGCCTCCTGGACGCGAGGCTCACGTCCTCAGGATTTTGGGACTTCTGCTTGTTTGGGACTAATTGAACATTTTCAGGGTAAAAAGTAAACATTATATTTCCATCAGACTGTTTTAGATATAAATAAATACATTTTCAATCAATTAAATCATATAATAGCTTTTTTTTGTTATGTGATCAAATCTTTTTATGAGGATGTGGGGGCGTGGCCGCTGAATGTCATAGTTCTTATCATGATGATAGTTGAAAGGAGAACAGTGGGCATAGTGGGGTGTCTTATAGTGTTTAGCTCTCTGCCTCTTTGAGATTCAATACCATTAAAAATCATTAATCAACGCTTTCAACACCCCAAATTCCAAACAAAGACCTGAAGCGGCGGGGAAGTTAGCTGAAACGCCCTCTGACTGAATGCCCAGCTGTTTGTGTTTGTTTGTGTTTTCTCCCCCAGTCCACGTGGGCGTGTTGTGTCCATGCAAAGGTAAAAAAAGTCACACACAGACGTGACGTCAACACGACACGCAGGAATGTGTGGATGCGGGAGATGGAGTGAAGCCCACCGTCGCTTTCAGAAAAACATGGAAAAAACAGCGAGAACAAAGAAAACAGAAATAATCTTTTTAAAGAAAAGTAAGCACATATAAAATGTAAAAAGAAAACATATACCAAACCATAAATGTCAAAGAAACAAACAAAAAAGCATTTAAAGGAAATCAAATTAAAATAAATGGAGTAAAATAAAACAACATGTTCTGGAAGGCACAATTGTAAGAAAAAAAAATTAAAATTAGATTTTACTTCAGTAGATACTAAAGTTTAAGAAAACAGATTGAGCAGTAATATGTTTGTGAAAAATGAAAAAAAGAAAACCTTATACCTTCAAAATAAAAGCACAAAATTATAAGAACCAAAAGCACCCCAACGAGAAGCAAGCAGGGATGGATGGAAGCCAGAATATCACCCTTTCTCTTTTCTCACTCTCTCATCCTCTGTTCTTGCCCCTCCCCTTCTATTTACGACTGTCAGAGCTATCTGTTGCTTGTCTAATTTCTGTCTACTTCCTGACTATTTCCTGTTCAGCTAGAGCATCAAGCCTACAAAGAAAGAAAAGGAAAAGCCTCCTCACCCAGAATGGCGGTCGGTACGAAGGGATCTGTGATCAGGACACATCCACAAACAGAGAGGCAGAAGGAAAGAGAGATAGACAAAAGAGAAGAAAGGAAGTAGAGGGGGTTAGTAGAAACTTCCAACAAGTGTCCAGCTGATTCCATCTGAATCAATGTTCCGTCTAGCTGCTGGATTTGGTTTATTGGTGTCAGTGCTGCATGTGAAATATGTGTGTGTATGCATCTGTGTGTTACCTGGGTAATAGGAGTTTGGGACAGTGGTGCTGATGGTGTTTGACTTCAATGTGAAGGACGACGGAGATGAAACTGCTAAAAAAAAATTTAAAAAAACAAAGACACTCACTGTTTAATATAATGTGTCATAGACAATTTTATCATATTTATCCTTAATCAATGAGACTTATTATAATTGATCTAATTAGTATAAAGTAAAAATAGGTGTGAGGCATAGGAATGAGGATGAGAATACAATTGCAATTAAAGTAATAAGAGTAAGAAGGACAAAGGTTAAATCATTATAAGAACAAACATAAACGTAAGAGGACTATAAACTATAATTTAACTTGGGAATTAAGAGAAGCGAGAAAAAGAATGGAGAAAAAAAAGAAATATGAAACTGAACTAAAAAGAGGAGGAGGACAAGAGAGGCGGTGAAAAGCCCGAGGGGAGGTCGACTCCCTCGTCCTCCACACCTCCACCATAAAGCTCTCTCTTCCCTCTAACAGTATCTCTGTGCTCCCCACTCCCACCCGCACCTCCGTCCTTGTCTGGATGTCCTCTTTCGAGTCGGCCAATCACAATCATCCTCTGACCATCTCATCAGCCATATTAGTCATTTTAAGCATTGCTGCTGTTCATTCCGCAATCATGAGTCAGAAAAAAGCAACATGACAGTGTCTGTGCGTGTGTATGTTTATTCACTTACTGCGTCCGTTGAGTGTGTGTGAATGTGTGTCTGCCACAGTTGTATGCTGAGAGTTGTTGACCATCAAAGTCATTTCCTGTCGGGAGCTCAAAGTCTCCTTCCTTTTCTTTGCCAACTTCCTGTAGAGGCAGACATAGAAAGACATGTGACAGAGAAAAAGACTGAGACAAAGATATAGAAAGCATTTTAAGATATAACACATATAAAACTAACAAAATATACGAAAATGTATTCATATTTTTCAAATAATAGCAACATAAATGGAACAAGAAAGCATTCAGAGCACAATGACTCCAGCACACAAACAAAGAAGTCTCCGAGACCTTTGAGGGACAAATTAGAGAACATAGGGATGACACATAAGTTGAGATTTTGAACGTTTACTGATCACTGGTTATATTCATGTATTTAGGTAATGTCAGAAAAAATAAACTGCGAGCCCTCATGCCATTTTGATATGAATAAAAAAAATCCATTATTAGGCACTAAGTACAATAAATACATATATACTGTATATATATAATTTCACCGAGTATGTATATACACAGTATATATATACACATTTATATATATATATATATATATATATATATATATACATAGTTCAATATATAT